>PVJS01028320.1:0-25592 GCA_004027185.1 Glis glis
TTGAAACCGGGTCTCACAAAGTTGCAGAGGGCCTCACTAAGTAGAGAGAGAGAGAGGGAGAGAGGTGAGGCTGGCCGCGAACCCGGATCCTCCGGTCTCTGCCTCCCAAAGTACTGGCATTACAAACGTGCGCCACCACGCCCGGCTTATTCTTTATTTTGAAACAGGGTCTCACTAAGTTGCGGAGGGCCTCACTAAGTAGCTGAAGCTGACCACGAACCTGGATCCTCCGGTCTCAGCCTCCCAAGTACTGGGATTACAAGCGTGTGCCACCACGCCTGGCTAAAATTTTTAAGTTTTATCCTATATAATTAATCTCTAATTTCCTTAAACCTTCTGCAACCTGATTAACCTTCTAGTTTTGTTCTCATTTTTTTTTCTTATGGAATAACTCAATCATTTAGAGCAAAATTTTTCCATGTTTAATCCTTTCCCATCTAAAAGCATTTTCCTCCTTTTTTTAAACTCCTTACTAAAATATCTCTTCATATCAATAAATATCTCCTTTTATTTACTGGGTTTTCTTATATTTAAAAAACAATCCTTATAAAAAATCTTTTAATTTGGATAATTACCTTTTTTTAGGTAAGATAAAATATTTTGTTTTTAATGGTTGTTAATCAAATCATAGCCTGAAATATTTAGTCTTTTATACATAGAATCACATTTTAATTAAAATTTTCAACTCAGTAATTTATGTTTGTTAGTGTCTAAAAGAAGGCAATCTTATATACATTTGGTAGACTTAGCTATATTGTCCTTTGTTGATGTTTAAAAAAGACCAAGAGAGCCGGGCGTGGTGGCGCACGCTTATAATCCCAGTACTTTGGGAGGCGGAGACCGGAGGATCCAGGTTCGCGGCCAACCTCAGCGCGCATGCGCGCAATCTCTCTCTCTCTCTCTCTCTCTCTCTCTCTCTCCCTCTCTCTCTCGCTCCCTCTCTCCTCTCTCTACCTAGTGAGGCCCTCCGCAACTTCGTGAGACCCGGTTTCAAAAATAAAGCATAAAAAAATAGGGCCGGGGGTGTAGCGTGGAGGTAGAACGCCCCTGCGTTCAATCCCTGGTACCGCAAAAAAAAAATAAAATAAAAAATAAAAAATAAAAAATAAAAAAGACCAAGAATACTTTATATTTTGTAATTGATGTTTAGCATTTTAACTTGCACAATTTAAATTTTTTAAGGATAGACATTTTAAAAGCTTATACCATTAATATTTACCTAACTTACAAATTTTAATAGCTGTTTTAGATTATTTGTGAAAATCAAGATTTTAAACAAGCATAGTTAGTATTTTAAGTCTTTTTTCCTGTAAAGGAAAAAACATAAATGAAAATAGTCATTATATTTTAAACATTTAATGAAAATAGACAGATACAATCCTGATTATCAAGTATCCTGAAAAGGAATCATGTTAATAATTTTTCATAATATCTTGAGTTAATTTATTTTTTAAGAATTTAGATCATGTGAACTGAAAGGTATTTGGATCCATTGTTGTTGTTGTTGTTGTTTTGTTTAATTTATGAGTACTCATTTATTTGAAAGCCAATTTTTGGTACGATAGACAGACAATACACATACACATACAAAATATATAAAGATAGACAGAAAACAAATACCTTATAGCTTTAATTTGCCAGGTATCTAGTTTTTATAGACAGGGTACTAAACATAGTTTCAGATTTAAAGTTTTAGATATTAAAACACAACCTGTTACAGATATCTGTTTTTTGCTAGTGAGAAGCAGAATATAATATAGAGGACCCAAATATGAACATTTATATAGCTGGGGATGTCTGAGGCAGAGTCCACCAGTCAAGGCTGACACTAAATTAAATGATTTAGGTGGCTACTTGTCGCCTTGAGGAAGATTGTACATCAGACACTACCACCACTTATTTTTTAGGGGGGGAAACTCCAAATATTAGATTTTTATTATTATTTAGAATAAACCTTTATATTTTAATTTACATTAGAACCAAACTGGATAACCAGAACTAGTTTTTTCCTCATTTTTAAAGTTTTTTGCCTTTTATTTATCTAATATGTAAAAAAAAAATTTTTAAGGTCTGAGATATGTATCCCTCACTATATTTTAAAAGCCAAACATTATTTAAGCAGGGATCAATAAAGGATGAGTGAGGGCTTTTTAAAAATTTAAAGTTAAGAGGAACATGTTTTCTTAAAATTTGCTGCAAATTATTTGGATCAGGACCCTGCATAACTATAAATGGACATGATTTGTTAGAATATAGGATCTCTGACACCTTGTCCCATATTTAATCCTTTTTTAAAAAAGATTATTGGGAGACCACTGAGCTGGCAGAGGAGAAAAGATATTGTTATCTTTACTCTCATTTTTCCCCACAGCTGGCTCAGGAGGCACCAACGGGACACACACCATGAGGGGCAGCATGGTGTGTCTCATTTTGAGAGGGTCTCCTTGTTAACAACAGGGAAAGCTTGAGTCTTGTGAAAAGGTTTTAAATAAGCCTTAACAAGAGCCCAAGTAGAAAAGACAGCTACTGGTACTTTCATTCCCTGGCATCGATATTGTTTAAAAGTTTGTCCTACTTGATCCCACACCTCAGGATCCAGTGTTCCCTCCTCAGGGAACCAAGGACAGGCTTCTGTAACCAAATCTAATAAATCCTTTATAGTCTGCTGACTGACAGAAGCTCCTTCTTTTGGGAGCATGTAGCAAAACAATTTGTAATAATGTGGCATATGAAACAGAACATTCCCCTTTGTGTCTCGACTGTGGGTTACCCTTCCAAGTTGGTCGTGACTTTGGCAGCTGAAGGGATGTGAATGACTCACCAAAACTCTAAGGTTCCTTACCCCACGTTGGGCACCAGTTGTGATGTAACAGTGCTGCGTTTGCTGCTTGCTGAAGTCCCTCACATGAACAATTCTGGATCCAAAATTATTTTTAATATTGGGGCTGGCTGAGGAGAAGCCAGGCAATTCTCCTGTCCTCCTCCAGCCAGCGCCGTTCTTTTATTTAAAGTTTGAACAAAGCATCATTAAAAAAATGATTAAACAGCAAAGCAGTCACAAGTTAAGTTTAGGGTTACAAGTTAAGTTTAGGGAAAGGCAATCACGAGCTAAGTCTAGGAAGGGGCAAGGTGAACATTTCAGAGAGAATATTAGGTCATCAAAGTCTACCTTTTGGTACCATCCCATCCAAGGAAGCTTATCTGCTTGCAGACAATTTCCACTAAGCATGTACTATCTACATGGTTAAGCTGATCCAAAATGGTGACCTCATCGCGTGGGCTAAGATGGCTCCCAACATGTAGCCTTGTGCCTAAGCTTTGTGGATTTGGTTCATCCCAAGCCACCTGTGCATGGAGCCATTCTTATTCTTAGAGAACAGACTCATTGCTGGGTTTCTATCTGTGGCCCTTTCTCCTTCAAACACCTCCAGTCAGCAGCCAGACTTTCTCAGCTTTAACCTAGGTTCTGGCCCACCTTTCTCAGATAGATTTCAGGACAGAACTGCCCTGCTCCACTCAACCCCCAGAACCTCATCTTCCTGGTTGCTATTCCCAAAGAGCTCTTTCCCTCATAGATGATCCCTAAAAGTCCAACTAGTCGGCCCCCTGGTCAACCCATGTGTGATGGAGAATTCTTCACCATGGTCCTGCATCCCAGCTGTGCTAGGTAAGGAGAATGACCATAGGCCCAGCGCCCACAGGTGGTCTGCACTCTCTTCCTGAGCAGACCCACTGGTCTGATGCCTCTAGGTCCCCTTAAATTAAGAGTTATCTGTAGCTGCACAGATTGGCTAGAAGATGAACAGCTTTTAACTTATTTGAAGACTGGGAGTCTCAAGCTTGAAAATGCAACCTTTGAATAAATCTCTATAGAACAATGGTTCTCAATCAGGGACAGTCTTCCTCTCCCCCAACCAGGGGACATTTATCAGCATATGGAAGCATTTTTGATTGTCACAGCTCGGGGGGTATGCTGCTGGCATCTTATAGGTAGAGGCCAGGGATGATACCCCACATTCTACCATGCACAAGACAGCCCCCATCATCATGAATTATCCAGCCCAAATGTGAATAGTTCCAAGATTGATAAATGCCTCTCTAGAGTCTGTGAAATAGATCATCCTTGTAAACAAACAACACTAAATAGAGCAGCAGCTATGAGATAGCCAACCCTATTCTATCACCCTTTAAAAAAGGGATGCTATGAGTACAAGTAGAAGCCTCTATCATATGTTACCACTGCATCATAAAAATGTTCTCTCTTTCTTTCTCTCTCTCTCTCTCTCTCTCTCTCTCTGTGTGTGTACTGCATATTAAACCCAGGAACATTCTGCTAGCCCTTTTAATTTTTTATTTTGAAACATGGCCTCACTAAGTTGCTAAGGTTGGGCCTTGAACCTGTGATCCTCCTGTCTCAGCCTCTCAAGTACTGGGTGCATGCTACCACACCTGGCCATAAAAATGTTCTTAAACCATAAGCTACTGTTTTCATATTCAGGATTCATTAGCCCAGTGGTCAATCCACAGCCAGCCTCTCTTTCATGAAGAGAATGAGCATCCATAGATCCTAAAATCCTCTCTTGGATTACCTTTATGATTTTTTTTCTCAAATTTATCAACATCTATACTTTTTCTAGCAAATTTTTAATTGGCTTATTTTCTCTTAAATTTATTTCAAAAGGAAAATTTATATCACTGACCCTACAGGAAAACAGTATTACCTGAATAGAAAGTCATAGTAAAAATGAATATAATAGATCAAAATAGTTATCATCATATTCTAATGAAAGACTATCATCTGCCAAAGCCTCCTCTGTGTTAAAAAGTAGGGTGGACAAGTGGTAGAAAGGGTTAATGTTCCAAATGGAATGAGGACATTCTCCTCAAATTGGAAATGGAAATAACTCTCTGATTCAGCATGAGATAACAGGGTGGTACTATGAGAACCCTAGAATAGTGAAAAATCACATTAGTGTTGGTGTCTGTGACTTTCAGACATCAGGATGTTCCATGTACTAGTAGTGTGACCTTGGAAAAATCTCTCAGCCTCTCTGAGCTTCAGCCTATTCATGAGTAAGGATAAATACCTTGCTAGCTTTCCAGAGCTATGAAGAGCCAATTGAAATCATGTGAGTAGATATAGTTTATAAACATGCTGAAGATTTATTAGCATTAAATGGCATATGGAGTGGCTACATAGCACTCTGGAGCCAGACTTTCTATGTCTGAATCCCCATTTTGCCACTTACTAGCCCCACACACCTGATTCAGTTTCCCTATCTATAAAGTGGCTATGATAACGTGACCTAGCCTGAGCCCTGAGGTTTAGTTGAGTTCACACATGGAAAAGACTTAAAACCAGACATAGAGAAATAAAATACTAAAGAACTATAAGAAGAAAACCTTTAAGAGTTTGAATTATTATCCTCTTCTCCCTAATGTTGTTGGGATATTATTTTTAAACTTGCTGGAAATCCCAAAGGACAGGATGGAATAAGAGCCAGAACCCAGGAAATAAATGTAGTCGGTTGTTCTCAGAAGCTTCTAGGGTGAGGTGGGAAACAACAGCGCCCCCTGAGGCTGGAGGAAGGAAGAAATTTCATCTTCTCTTGGAGAAGCTGCCCCCCTTCCCCGTAAATTGGGCGGTCCCCATCGTCCTCCTCCTGTGAGGTCTCTTATTTTATGAAAGACTGAGCAAGTGGAGGATAGAACAGGAGAGAGGCTGAGTGAAGAGTCTCTCCTACCTGATCCTCCCCTACCTGATCCGAGCTCCCTTCCTGTCTCATCATATGAGAAGCATGGCTACCTGACTCTGACTGCGGACTTGGATGTTCAGCTTGCGCAGTTCTGGTCCCCAGAACACTGCCTGAAGACACAGGATGCCAGGCCTGGTAGGGCCAGAAGCCACGCCCTATGCACACACACTTTGCCTCTACTACCAATCTGAGTGCAAGAATTGAAGCCAAGGCTTTTTCAGCACAGAGATCTGTCTTTTAGGTGGGGAAGTGAGGGTTTCCGCAAGGTGGACAGTTCTCTGGC
The DNA here is from genome assembly GCA_004027185.1 of Glis glis. Classification (NCBI taxonomy): domain Eukaryota; kingdom Metazoa; phylum Chordata; class Mammalia; order Rodentia; family Gliridae; genus Glis; species Glis glis. Next base: position 6,040 of record PVJS01028320.1, read on the forward strand.
TGATGCGCCAGGCTTCCTAGGAGCAATGCAAAGATGCACAAAGGAAATCAGATGCCCAGTTACTATTGCACTTTGGAAAAAAGGGAGGAGAGAGACTGTATTCACACACCACTTTTCATTCTTTGACACTAACCAGAGACCGCATAGAAAGGCCACCAAACCACCCCCTGTTTTTCTTTCGTCATCCCCAGGGAGCATCCTGACCAGACCAGGACTGGCTTTGGGAGTGAGAGCCTGCTGCTCCGAGGCTGCACTATCAGAAACACCGAGCTGGCGGTGGGCATCGTCATCTACACGGGTCAGTGTCTCAGGGCACGATTTTTCATTGGTGATGGTCCAAAATTTTCCTTATTCTCCATCCTCTCTCCTCCCCTCCAAATCCATGTTCAGTCAGTGGGAACTCACAGCAGTTCACAAGAGAGGGGTCACAAAACTTCCCACTGCTCAGCTAAGCAAACTGAGGCTGGGGATGGCGCCAGCTCATCAGTCCACAGGGGACCGAATGGGATTCTGAGTATCACTCACCTGAGCCGGTCAGGGAGGGGGGGGTCGCACTCATTCTGCCCAGTGATTTCATGACGTTAAAGGCAGGATGGAGAGTATCATCTTAGGCCTGTAGAATCACCTCACCCCACTTAACTCCTTCTCCTTTTGTACCTCCATTTCCTCATTTGTACAGCGGCATTGTGGGTTGTCACAATTCAGGAGGTGTGCTGCTGGCATCTTGTGGCTAGAGGCCAAGGAGGATCCCCAACATCCTACCATGCACAAGACAGGCCCCCGCCACTGTGAATTATCCAGTCACACCGCCTCCCTTCGCGCCCAATCCGGCCCATTATGCCGCTAGAACTCCTCACAAGTACAGCGGCTTGAGTGTAATTTAATAAACCTAGGGTTGGTTCTCTCCTATGGTTTTGTTGCTGCTTGAAATCCACCAGGCACCAGCTAAGCAGCATTAAAGCCCTTTGCTTCTGGAGCTGATGTATTGGTTTCCTTTAATTTTGCACAGAAAATATGTGACTGGCATTTTTTTTTTTTTAATTTGACTGCTGAGGAGTAGTGGTGATTAAGATTCAACAGCACCAACAGGGCTCTGTCTGAAGACAAAGTCTCGGTTTGACTCAGTTCTCAGCTGCGTGGCCTGGGGCACTGCAGGTTGCTGGGAGGAGAGAGAGAGACTGGAAATCAGCTTCCCGGCCTCCCGCCCTGCTGCGATGTCAGCTTATTCTTTCACTTTAGACAGGTCCCTTCCACTCTCTGATCCTCAGTTTCCTCACCTGGAAAAGGGGATGAGTGGAAGAGATGCATAGTCTTCAAGTTTTGTCACCCTTTTCTTTGAACAAAAGTGTACATAGATTTCCAAGGCAGGGCTGGAGCTGCCCAGGGTTAGTCCTGGAGTGATGGCCTTGGGTCCCTACCACGCTTGCACAGGAAACACCAACACTTTAGGCACAACTAAAGGGACAAGTATGGAAACGACTGGCCCCCAAGCACTGTCCTATGACAGAATCTTTGCATACACAGTTCAAAGTCCCCCAGCCTAAAGCTCTCTTCTCTCTCTCTTAAATATCACCTCCTCTGAGAAAGCTGAGAGGCTTTCTCTGACCATGCTAACATCATCTCTCATCCGCCTTCGCCCTTCGGTTACTAGCTTATTATTTTTTTCATGGCATTCATTAATAACCATGATTTGTTTCTTTGTGTATCTGCCAGAATGTGAACCATCTGTCTTACCCTTGTATCACACCACTAGCCCATAACAGCCAGAAACATGCCTTTGCGTAAATTAGAAAAATATATCCTTCCTCAAGACAGCAAACTATCATTTTGCCAGAAGTATATCCTACTAGACTTACACATCTCTGGCACCTACAAAATGAGGGTACCCTGGGAAGTTGTGCAGTACACACCCTGAGTGTGGCAGCCCTGTCAGTGCGCACCACAGTGTCTGGCATACAGGGGATATTCTGTGAATTCCTGCCAGTGAGGCTGCTGCACCTGTTCTCAGCTCCCTCCCAGAGCAGGACGGGTTCATCTTAGCAAACGAAGCCTTGCTTTTATCCTAGCTCCTGTGAAAAGAGCCCAGGGACGGTCCGGGACAGAGCAACCAGGAGCCCTTCACCTGGGTTCTGATGTCCTCATTTTCTCTCACAGGCCATGAGACAAAAGCCATGCTGAACAACAGCGGCCCCCGCTACAAACGCAGCAAGATCGAGCGGCGTATGAACACGCACGTCTTCTTCTGCCTCGGGCTCCTCTTCCTCATGTGCCTCATTGGAGCTGTGGGTATGGAATGTTCTGGAAAAGAATAACAACACAGTGGTCTTGTTTCTTTGGGCAAGCACTTCCATATTCTGAGCCTTAGTTTCCTCATCTATGAAACTGGGCTAATGAAAGCCAACGTCTATGCTGCTGTCTCAAGTTCCATGCTGGAAAGTCCCATCTGTATATTTCCCAAATACAATAGCATATTCACAGGGCCTGGGGATTAGATGTATCTTGTTGGCAGGGGTATTATTCGGGCCACGGCATATATTATGGAACACCAATGAGGGGAGTCTTTCGAGAAAGGTCAACGCTGGAGCTGAGTCCCAGATAGAACAGGCCTTCTCCAGAGGAGGTAGAGGGCAGAGGCGAGTTTAGGGATCGGAGGGAAGAAGCAGCAATGAGGAGAGAAAGAGGGGTCACCCTTAGCCTCAGGGACAGCACAGCAAGGCAGAGGTAGGAAGGAGAATCATGGCGGTGGAGGAGCAGTTGTCTGTCTGGTATGGCAAGAGCGAGGCCAGAAATGGAGGCCGGATCAGAACCAAGCTGTGGCCAAATTCAGGAAGTATAGATGGGAATGATTTGGGGCCGTTTAAGTTGGTCCTCAGAGTGGAGGCAGGGGGCCCTCAGGTAAGCTCTTACCCACTCTGCCCTTAAGCATGAATCAAAGGATGGTTCTCGGGGTGCTTAGGGAGACTCCCCAAAGAGCCAGGGATGGTCCCGAGGAAGAACTCGTGTGCTGAGTCCAGACCCCGCTGCGGACCCAACACCAGCCAGCGATGGTGCTGGCTCTCTCCTTGCCTTGGTCAAATTGTAACCATCACTGCTTTTTAAAAGAAAGTGCCTGGCCAGGTGTGGTGGTCACACTTGTAATCCCAGTCCTTGGGAGGCTAAGACGGGAGGATCTGGGTTCGCGGCCAGCTTCAGCTACTTAGTGAGGCCCTCCGCAATTTAGTGAGATCCTGTTTCAAAATAAAGAATAAAGAAAATAGGGCTGGGGGTGTAACTCGGAGGTAGAATGCCCGTGGGTTCAATCCCCAGTACTGCAAAGCATAATAATAATAATAATAATAATAATAATAAATAAATAAATAAAAGATAGAGTCTGGCCGGGCATGGTGGCGCACTCCTTTAATCCTAGTACTTAGGAGGCTGAGACAGGAGGATCTTAGGTTCGAAGCCAGTCTCAGAAACTTGGTGAGACCCTCAGCAACTTATCAAGACCCTGTGTGAAAATAAAAAAACAGGGCGGGAGTTGTAGTTCTCAGGCAAAATGCTCCTGGGTTCAATCTCCAGTACCAATAATAATTAATAAAAAAAATAATAATAATAATAGCATCTGAAAAGTGAAGATCTTTCCTGGGCTCAGGAGGTCAGCCTGGAATTATCAATAATTCTACATCAGACGTGTGTCCAATAGTAGTCAGTGTGAGGGGCTCACAGCTGTAAGCAGAGTACCTGGCAGAGGTGGGGCAGGCAGAAAGAGAACAATCACCCCTACGCTGTCCACATGGCCGTCGCTCTGCCCTGGGACAGGTTTGTCAAGGCAGGACAGAGCTGAAAGGACATTTGAGATCATCACACTATGCCTCCAGGGAGAGGAAGTTAATGATTAAAAGGCCACACAGCAAGATAAGGCACAGGCAGCCCTGAGTGGGCTTGGCAGGTAACCAATGGGGAATATAACCAAAATAACCAAGGGAGAGAGTTAATGGAGGAGGGGGCAGATCCCTACCCCTCCGAGAGGAACAGCTCAGGCCTAGCAGGACTCTGTTGGCGCCTCATTAAAGCACAGGGCGGTCAGAGTGAGTGGCACCCCAGGCTCCTTGCCAGGCTCCCTTTGACCTTGTGGGGTGGTGTATCTTCTTGCTTTGCCCAGGCTGCCCTCCCTTGACCTTTCTGACCCCCCACACCTGCCCAGGCTCCAGGAGCCCTCAAGTCCTCCTCCTCTTTCTCCTGGCAGCCCTGTCTGGCTTCTCCTGTGTTCTCTTCTTACTCAAGGTCAGAGGCTCTGGCTCCGCCCCACGTCATTTGCTCTATAATGTCACCTTCAAATAGCAGCTGGCCTGTAGGTCTCTTTTTTCTCTGCCACATCTTGGTGAAATGGGGGTGTCTTCTCTTTTTAGGGTTCTTGTCCAATGGATCTCGATGAATGAAGTCCAACAACTAAGCGAAGGGTATAGAAATATGAAGGATTATTTTAAGTTAGGGAAAGATAGCGGACAAAGCAGCCCCCCCCAAAGGAGGAGGTTCTGGAAAGAAAGTGATCTCAAAGCCCTTAGGGAGTGGGCTTTTAAACCTTCCTGAGGTTTTCTTTTTTTTATGATTGGTCAGAATTGGGTTTTGATGAACCAATGACCTTTACACAATTTTGATTCTTCATTTGAATGATTATCTGTGGGTTGGTCAGAGCCCTGATTCCCTGGCGCCCACCAGTCTCTCACCTCCCTGCTTCCCTCCCCCAACCTCACAGAAGGGGGAATGTAGATGGCCGCTTTAATTCCTTCTGTTCCCAGGTCCTCTGCCCTGCCTCAAAGGCATCTGCCCAATCTCCTATGCGAGGCAGTGTCTTGGGGCAGGCAGTGTTCCCTGTATCTTTTATCCTACCCTGGAGCTAAGAACATTGTACACAGTAGGCTATTCCAGTCTCACAATCGCCCCGTAGGCCAGGACACTGAGGTTCTCATGGCTGGACACTCCTCATCTCACACAAGACTCAGATGACGGGTGCTGACTTTCCCTTTGGTGATGAGGAAACAGAGTTCACACTGTGTCTACGGCAGCTGCTACGGGCCCTCGTGGCACTCGGGCTCTGGCGTAGCACTCTCATGCCATATGCAATATGTCCCTTTACGTCAGGCTCCCCTACTTGTTCTCAAGGACAAGAACTAGGACTGGCTCCTTCCTGAACTAATAAACATTGGATACAGAAGTGCAAACAAAGCCGGGTGGATGAATGGGTTGATGACTGAAGAAGGGAGATTTAGGGGATGGGTTTGTTAAGACTCCCCAGCCATGCAGTCTCTCCCACATAACTGAAAAGAACACAGGTCCCTTTCCCTCTCTCTCTTCCATCCTTATTTAACTAGATTCCACCAAAATCTAAGTAATCCCCACACTTATCTCCTCTGGTAAAACAGACTTAAAGACCATCAGTCAATCAAGGGGTTGAAACATAGGGTCTACGGAGAATGACTTCGGAGAGCAAAGAACACACGCTGCTATGTGGTATAGAATAAGGATGGGTTCTCCAGTGCTCGCCCATTTCTGAGACTACATGGAGTTGATGTCGTTGACCAACATTAGTACTAGATAAAGATTTCATGTCATCCTAGCTTTTCTTCTCAGGTCACTGCCTCTGGAACCAGACCTTTAAAGAACACCCTCCCTTCGATGTGCCAGAGGCCAATGGAGAGTACCTTCCCCTCGCCCTCAGGGGCTTCTACATGTTCCTCACGATGATCATCCTGCTCCAGGTAGGAGGCTCCCGAATCCCTGCAACTTTGCAAAAGAAAGGGCAGTGTCGGGCCCAAAAAGGAGGTAGCTGGTCTGAGGTGAGGAGATGGCGATTGCTTTTTTGTGACTCTTCAAAAGTATTCACCATGGAGGCGATATGAGGACAGCCCTGCATTGTGGAGGGGACCTGGCCTCTCAGGTAACAGCTCTACAGGAAAATGTTTACCAGGCTTTTCTACCTAGCAGTAGGGTTATGACGGTGACCCGCCCACGTGTACCTGTCCCTTTGCCAGCTATAAAACAGCAAAACATTAATGATGTAGGAACACAAGAAGATAAAATGGCACAGAGAGCAACAGAGAACTCTCCAGATCAAAGGAGGGAGAGAAAGAGAGACAGAGAGAGAGAGGAGTTACCGTTTTAACATTTGACAGATTGAGATGGAAAAGAACAGAATGGAAGAAAGAAAACTTAGAGGACACCTAAAAAGTGTGAGGCAGCAAAGGATAAAGACGTGAATTTTTAAAAAATGTTTATGCTTTCTGAGAAAATACCATCTATGAAAAGATGAGAGAAGTCGTGGTTTGGCTCTGGGAAGTTCAATCTGGGCTAGATTTCTTGTAGTGTTTGAAGGTGTTTCCTTATCTTCTTCTTAGTGACGTGTTATCAAGCATTCACTCATTTATCAGAGTGATCTTTAAAAGTGCACCAGTGGACCTCTCCCTGCACAGAATCTGCCGGTAATTTCATATCTGCTCAAAGAGGAACCCAAAGTCCTTGACCAGAGCCAGCAAGGCCCTAAGTCTCCTGGACTCTGACTCACTCCTGATCCTGTATCCCACTTCTTTCCTCCGCCTTACTCATCATTACCCACCAAACACCCACCCACCTCCATGACCCAGAACCTTCCACTGATGACCTCACAACTCACACGCTCGTTTCTTCAGTCTCTGCTCAGAGGTCATGGTCTGTAGGAGAGTCCCTCTCACCCCTCACGCTCTCCCCTCTGTTTTCCTCTGTTGTCCTTCATGAGACTTAGCATCACCCAATTTGCATGTATTTATACATACTATCATAATAATAAACTAAAAATAGTAAACATAAACATAAAAATATTATCATAATAATCAACTTGCTATCACTGGAATGTGAGTTCTTCAACACCAGGGATTATGTTGTGATGACTCCCATTTCCAAGACCTAGACTACCAGAACAACACTGGAAAAACATTAGGGATCAAATTAGTGGACAGTAATCAATAGCAGGGCTGAGTACTGATAAAAGTGGGTGGTGGCCCTCGCGGCATAGAGATCTGATGGGGGTCAGGGCACCCTGGACAGGTGCTAAGCTTCCTCACTTTCTTCTAGTTCAGTCATTAAAAAAACCAACGGTGCTGGGCATGGTGGTACAGGTCTGTAATCCCAGTATTTAGGAGGCTGAGACAGGAGGAGTGCAGGCTTGAGACCGGCCTCAGCAACTTGTGAGGCCCTGTTTTGAAGTGAATGAATGAATGAATGAATTAATTAATTAATTAATGAGGTTGGGGATGTAGCCTGGAGGTGGAATGCCCCTGGGTTCAAGTCCCAGTACCAAAAAGAAAAATAAATGGTGTGCACCTACCTCATCCCTGACATCCCAGGTTGAAGAACACATCTCTTTCAGATTCCCCCAAGAAACACAGGGGAAGCATAAAGTCATTGACCTTTAATTCCTCAGACAAAATCCATCCTATGGGCTGACCTCAGCTCTCCACGAAATGCCTTAGCTCCCTGCTAGTGAGGTCTGGAGGCGGGGACCCCCAGGTCTCCGACACAGCGGGACTCCATCTCCCCTCAGGTGCTCATCCCGATCTCCCTGTACGCGTCCATCGAGCTGGTGAAGCTCGGGCAAGTCTTCTTCCTGCACAATGACCTGGACCTGTACGACGAAGAGGCCGACATGTCCATTCAGTGTCGAGCCCTCAACATCACGGAGGACCTGGGCCAGATCCAGTACATCTTCTCTGACAAGACAGGGACCCTGACGGAGAACAAGATGGTGTTCCGGCGGTGCACCATCGTGGGCAGCGAGTACTGCCATCAAGAAAATGGTATGAGGGCTCCCGAGGGCCTCCACCCCTCTTTCTGAAAAACAGCCTGCTCTCCTAAGAGGGTAAAAACACATGCCGCCCTGACTGCCCGTAGCGGCTGCGTGGCTTTCTGGCAAGCTGCGTCCTGTATCCCTGTGGTCTTCCTGATCACAGCGGCGCTGTTCTCATTACCTGTAAACTTGCATTTGTGCACAAAGGCTACGAGTGGCCCCATCTGCAGCACCTCTCCAGTTGATCTTTGCCCGGTACCATTTACAACACAGGACGGTTATGTCAGGAATGGACTGGGGATGTGTCCCATTTGTGAGCTGGTCATGCAGGCAAGGTTTGGGAATTTGTTAGGTCACCTTACTTGACATATCAGGACAGGTCTAGATCTAGGCACAGGGTCATATTTGACGCCTCTAGAAAATTCCTTCCATGCTGACAGATTTTAAGAGAAAATCTCTTAGGCTTTGCAGCAAGGATTTAGGAGATCAGTCTGTAAGATACCTGGACTGTTATCTCACCTAGACTGAATGTGGTCCAGAAAACTGACCTGATTCCCTCAGTCTTCTCTCTCTCTCTCTCTCTCTCTCTCTCTCTCTCTCTCCACACACACACACACACACGCACACACACACACTTCCTAATTAAGAAAAGAAACTTTTAGGAGAGCAGTGTTCATATAAGGGCATGGAAGACATGGAGAAAGAGGAAAGAGGAGATATTATAGGCAGCCATATCCCTTTTGCCATGGGTGATACTTCACCATTTACCTGTGAGCTTCTGATCTCTTTTTAATAATAATGAATACTAGGCTGGGCATGGTGGCGCCTGCCTGTAATCCCAGTACTTGGGTGGCTGAGACAGGACGATCGCAGGTTGGAAGCCAGCTTCAGCAACTTAGCGAGGCTCTCAGCAACTTAGTGAGACCCTGTTTCCAAGTAAAAAAATAAAATAGGGCTGGGAGTGTAACTCAGAGGTAGACTGTCCTTGGGCTCATCCCTAGTACTACACACAATAAACAAATATATGCATAAATAAAAAATAACAACTACCACTACCAGTACTAACCACTTTCATGTATCATATCATTCAATCTTCAAAACAGTCCTACAAGTTAGATACTTTTTTAAAAACCTAATTGAGGAATAAAAACCTGAGACACGAGTTTGATCAAAACTCAAAGTCACATATCTACAAGGTAATAGAACCAGGATTTGAACCCGTGGAGCTTCATTGCATCTCTCTTTCTCCGGTCTTGGTAAGCCAGTTACTAATTTTCCATAGCAGCATAGACCCTTCCCGTGCTGCTAGCCCTAACCCCAAACTCTAGTGTCTCCCCAGCCATAGCCTGACCAAAGTATGACAGGACTCCTTTCTTACAGCCAAGCGTCTGGAGACCCCAAAGGAGCTAGACTCAGACAATGAAGAGTGGACTCAGTACCAATGCCTGTCCTTCACACCCAGATGGTCCCAGGGCCCACCAACGATGAGAAGCCAAGGAGGTGCCCATCGTCTGCAGAGGAGCCAGAGTGCCCGGGTGCCCATCCAGGGCCACTCCCGACAACGGTCCGTAGGGTGCTGGGAAAGCTCACAGCCTCCTGTGGCCTTCAGCAGCTCCATAGTAAGTTCCTGCCTTTCCTCCTTGGATTGCAAGTGTGGTAGGAAGAGATGGGAGAGGACTTGGGGGTGTGGAAGAGAAAAGACTATATATGTAAACCCTGATCGCCTTAAAAATGGCAGCTCTTGGTTTTGTATGGATTCTGCCTTGTGTTTTGCAGGCATGAATGATCGTTGTTAATTTCAAATGTTCAATGTTTAGAAAGCAGGATATATCATCTAAACATGTCTATTTCTTGCTTCTCTTTCAAAAAATAGAACTGGAAAAAAATCTTCCATACCAAGCCAGCATTTCCTCATGGCAGTAACTGGCTGGAGTTAAGGAATCCACATCCCTTAGACTGAGCATGCAGTCTTCAGTTCATGACAGTCCCTCCCTGCTCCATCTATCCCCATCCCTAAGCTGAGAGCCGGCAGCATTCTCATTACTGGTGTTTTTCTAATTATACAGTTAAGAGAGGCAAGAAATATTTGTCATTCCCACATTTCTATAAAGTGGAAAAAGAAAAGATAAACCTGTAAGACTTTGGGTGTTTGAAGAAAAATATGAGAATAATTTTTTGGTACAAATCAAAGCAAAGAATTTCTATGTCAAAATGACCCAACCTACTTCATTCCCTTAGGGTACGTCTGTGGCCACTGGGGGCATTCAAGTTTGCGAATGGGTCTGGGACTCTCTGTATATGGTTCCTTCACATGTGATCCTTTAGAACAGCCATCAGAACACACCCAGGTAGCAAGGGAACACTCAGAGTTCCTCCCCAAAGTCACACAGCATTCCCTAGAGGTCGAGGCCGGAACCCCGGCCTTCTGACCTCCGTCCTATCCTTCTCTGCACCTATACTCTTTCTCCAGGGAACATGAAAACACACATGATCATCTGGAATTATCTGCATTTGCAGAAAATTCACAGGGAGCCCCAGCTATTTTTACCAAGAGACACATCCTAACAGATGAGCCCTAAAGCACTATAATCCCATTATTGGAAAATTAGATTTTATAAGTCCTATTTTGGGCCAATTTCTTTCCAGTCTTTCATTTCTCCCATGATACACACACACACGCATAACTATACATAGTTAACATTCTTGGCAATCATGGTATATATCAGTTGTAAATTCCAGGGTATATGTGTGTGTGTATGTGTGTGTGTGTGTGTGTGTGTGTGTGTGTGTGTATAAGCATTTTCCATTTTGCTATCTACTTTTTATAACCCAGGACAATGTTTCCTAACTGTGACAAAGTCTGTGTTCATCTAACTTTAATGAGTACAAAGTTGATGCTCTTGCATGATCGTCCACCCACAGAAATGAACATTAACAAGGATAAAACAAGAACAGTGTGTCAGGGCAAGTGGTCCTCATCATCATACAAGAGAAGCCACCCAGAGATGCCTATGGGGAGATTGTTGTGGGGTTTTTTTCTTTTTGATCTTTCCAAGTAATATAACAGTAGGACATATGTATTGTCAAATTTTTCTCTTCTTTTATTCTGTCCTCTCTGAATGGAATGTTCTTCCCCTAATTCTTTACCTAGATGGGGTTTTTAATACTTTTATTGGTGCATTGTAATTACACACCATAATGAGATTCAAAGTGATGCATTCATACCTGCACACGGCTCTTGGTGTCTTACCTCCATATTTCACCCCGCTCCCCCTCCGCCTTCCCCGCACATGTTAGTGAGATTGGCAATGACACTTCCATATATGGACATAACATTATTTAAACATTTTCCTTCCTCAGTTCTCTTTTCCCCTCCCCAACCCGCTTCCCCAATCCCTTTCCACTATTCTACTAGTCTCTCTCCTCATTTATCTGAAGTCCCTTTTGCTTCCCATTTTTGTTCTAGCTTCCACCCAGGAGAAAGTGTATAATCTTTCTGAGACTTTCTGAGACTGGCTGCTCTCGCTTAGCACAGCATTCTCTAGTTCCATCCATTTTCCTGCAAATGACATAATTTGGTTCTCTGTGGATGAGTACAGTTCCACGTGCCTATCCACCATATTTTCTTTCTCCATTCATCTGTTGCTGGAGATCTAGGCTGGGTCCATAACTGGACTAGTATGAATTGTGCTGCTATAAACCTGGGTATTCATGCATCACTATAGTATTTGAACCTTAATTCTTTTGAAATGATAATACCAAAAAGTGGTATAGATGGGTCATATGGTGGTTCCATTCCCAGTTTTTTAAGGATTCTCCATACTGATTTCCATTGTGGTTGTACTAATTTACAATCCCACCAACAGTTTATAAGAGTTCCTATTTCCCCACATCCTCATCAGCATTTATTATTGTTTGACTTCTTGGTGATTGCCATTCTGATTGGGGTTAGATGGAATCTCAGGGTAGTTTTGACTTTCATTTCCCTGATTGCTAATGATGTTGAACATTTTTTTATCTATTCGTTGGCCATTTGTATTTCTCCTTTTAAGAAGTATCTATTCAGTTCAATTGCCCATTTTTTGATAAGACTATCTGGTTTTTTTGGTGTTAAGTTTTCTAGTTTTTTATAGGTTCTAGATAGTAGTTCTCTAAAAATTTTTAAATGAATTTACTGAATTCTCTATGTGTTTTGGGGCCTTTTCAAGTTATAGATACCATAGCATGTCGTGTGCCTGAGAACGAATATCTCCCTCCCCCTGGACCCAAGGAGGAGAGAAAGGATGCTGTGTGTGTGTGTGTGTGTGTGTGTGTGTGTGTGTGTGTGTGTGCACCAACTCACTGCCCCTTGTTCCACTCACAAATCACAGAAGCCCTGAACCAGGCAGTGTAAATTTGATGCAGGGCCCATTACTGATGGTCAGCAGGAGGGACATACCAGCCCCCACACTGCGTCCGATCCTGGATGGCATCATTCTTCCCTGGCTGGCAAGTTTCAAGGCCAAGTTCTAAGTTCATTCAGGAGCAATAAGGAAGTTGATGTATGAATTAAGACAGAGTTCTTGTTGCCTGGGCAGGCAGGGATGGTGACATGTTCTCTTTATGAGCAGATAAGAATACTGTTGCATAGCCGGGTTGCTTGAAAATCTAGAGTTAATGGCACAGTAGCATGCAGGAGGAGCTGTTCAGGAAGGACTGGGCTTAAAAGTCAGGATACAGAGGTTCTGGATTTAGCTCTGCTCCTGGCCTGTTGGACAACCTTAAACAACATATTAAGCCTCTTTCTATCCTGTTTTCATCACCTGAAACTACTTAAAATTTTCACCAGCCTGTTCTAAAAATCAAATAGCATAATGTTTGTGCTAACCTGCAGGATTCCCTTCTAGTTATGAGTCAGGCACATTTTAGCGTGCGATGACCCAGGTTTTTGTCTCAGCTCTGCCAAGAATTAGCTCTGCGAAACTAGACAACTCAGTGAACCAGAAGCCTCGATTTTGATTTTCTCCTCATTATAATGAGGACAGTTGTTCTGGCTCACAAGTTTATTTCGAGGATTTAATTCTTAAAATCATATATTTTAGACAGAGGGATCACCAATAGACATTTTTTTTATTGGTGCATTGTTGTCATACATCTTGATGAAGTTCAGGGTGATAGAGGCAGACATGCACACAGCACTCATAGAGCCAGCCCTCAGCTCCCACCCCACTCCCTCCCTCCCCTCCTTCCCGTGCTCAACACATTGATTGGTTTTGATAAGTTTGTGTGTGTACATCATGTCCATTGAGCTGTTTCCCTCTTCAAGTCTTCCTTCCCCTCCCATCTCCCCCAGTTAGGTCCCCTCCTTCACTCCACTAAGGTTTCTCCTCCTTTGTCTGGAGTTCCTCCTGTGTCCCGATTTCTCCCTAGTTTCTGCATATGAGGGAGAACATCCGACCTTTCATTTTAACTGATCTTTCTCCAGGGAAGATGAGTACCCTGGACAGATGTTGGTATGTCTGATGTCAACGGGGTCAGGGTGGAGGGAGGCACTGGTGAGCTCTCTCCCCTGAAATTCTGGTACATTTGGTCTAGGGTAGGGTGTGAACTTTCATATTTTCATTTCTGACAATTCTCGGAGGCAGCCAAGACTGAGAGCCTCTGTAGGCAGACTCATCGCCCTACCAGGAAACAGCTTCATGTGGCTCACATAGGCACCTGGAATAGCTCAGGAGTCCTTGGCGGAGGGAGGTGACTTATGCTGCCTTCACACTAGCCTATGGAATATCTCTGGCTGCAGTCAGATCTTTGCCACAGTCCCCTGAGACTTCTTGGCAATCCCAAATGGCTCGCTGGATATACACCCCACCCTTCCTCTCTGAGCCTGCTCCTCTGCACCTGACCTTCGGTGCCTTGCTCCATCGGCCCATCTGGCATCCGGTCTGGTCTGATAATCTCTCTGAACCACCTGTTCCTTCCTTCCCTCTGCACTCTGAGTCAGAACTTGCCTGTGAAGGCCCAGTGTACCCAGTCTTGGAGGTGCTTCCCTTTACCTTCTTACGAAGCCCGTTGTCAGTTTCCCTAGCCCTTAGCTACAAACAAAAACTAAAATGAGAATCAACAGTAACAACCACCACCAAAGCTGGGTTTTTCTTTTACTACAAATAAACAAGGAAGCATCAATGATTATCTCCTAATTGCCTGCAGTAAAATCTGTGGCTTTGCAGTGGGTAATATACGCAGGAAAATGGTGAGCTCTGAGCCAATGTTTAACAGTGCTGGCAGAAGGAAATGAAATGCCTTTTTTTTTTCCTAGTCAGTAAGCAGCCAGGATTTAAGCCGAGTCCTCGTTTAGAAGGGCCACTTGCAGAAGGTTTTGCAGAACCATCAGACCCAAGAATATCTTCCTAATCATGAGATTTGCACTGGGGTCAGCCTGGTCTCTCCAACTTGACCACCATGCCCTTCTGTGGTCACTCCTCACCCCACAGAGAGTGCAACAGTAGGAGGTGTCCTTGGAGTGCTGCCTCCCATCCTTAATCTTTACCTGCCTCTCTTTCTTTGGGAAAGAATCCTATGGCACTCCCTGCCTGCTCCAGACTGGTAGGGTTGCCCACATGCACACACTCCCACGGTGAGGTTAGAGAAGAGTCCTGACTGAATAGCCAGGCACATGAATCTTTCTGGGAGTGCTGTGACCACACAGGACAGAAATTGATGGAGCCCATCTCAGCTGCAATTCCCTTTTTCCCCAGACTCCCAAGTGGATGAGGGGACATAGCCACAGGAACATCCCACTCACAAGAGGTGGGGTCTGGCAAGATCTGGGGTGCTCACAAGAGGTGGGGTCTGGTAAGATCCCCTTCTGCATGGCCACTGAGAGTTTTCCTTGGGCTTATGTCCCATTTGGGCAAAGCTTGCTTTAACAATCTGCGTGCTCTTTAAGTTTCCTAACATTGGGCTTCCCCAGTTCTTTATCCAAAGAAAATCTCATCAAGGCCACAGCCTCAGCCAGGGCAGAAACATCACAGCCCAGAAGAACATTTTTAATCTATATCTCCCTAGCAACCAGGCAAGTCTGTTTCCATGATATTAATATAACTATATGGTTAAATATTAAAAGTGAATCAAAGGCCAAAAGAGGGAGGGAGTTAGTGTGCCTCCCTCTTCTGTTCCCCACCACCCCAGAGATGGCCATTTATTGTCAGTAGTCTCCTGTGTATCCTTCCCAAAGGAGTTTCCCTATACAGAAGCGTACAAGTGTGACCCACACATACGCTCAGCCTTTACCCAGATGGAAGCATATCATGCATAGTTTGGGACTTTGCCTTTTTGTTAACCTATGAGATCTTGGAGAACATTTATTTACTATGTCTAAACAGACAGGTAGAGAGCTGCCTCATTCTTTTTTCAATGGCTGTTAGAATGTGTTGGATAGTTCCATCGTGTGTTACATATATGTATACATTTTTCTACAATGTTAATTCTTAGAGCATAATTACTAAATTGGTGTGTGTGTGTGTGTGTGTGTGTGTGTGTGTATGTGTGTGTGCATTTTGATTGATTTTTTCCCAAGATGTCATACCAGTTAAGACACTCACCAACAACAAATGGAAAAGGCTGATTCTTTGGGGTTTTTTCTTTTTTCTTTTTTTTTTTTTTTTTGGCAGTACTGGGTATTGAACCCAGGGGCATTTTACCTCTGAGCTACACCCCCAGCCCTATTTGTTTTTCTTTATTTTGAAACAGCGTCTCACTAAGTTGCGGAGGGCCTCACTAAGTAGCTGAGGCTGGCCGCAAACCCGGATCCTCCGGTCTCAGCCTCCCAAGTACTGGGATTACAAGCATATGCCACCACACCCAGCTGGAAGGAGCTGATTCTTGCCACCTCTACCAAGTCTCTGGGTAGTCAGGGTCTATGTTTCTTTAGAATAGACTTTCATGTATTTTGTCAGCTGGTCAGTCAGCAGACATTCAGTAATCATCCCTTCTGTGGCAAATACTATGCTAGGTGCTGAAGATATAAGCCTAATAGGACATTGTCCCTGACTTCAGGAGCTCACAGCCCAGTGAAAAGCAAGAATGCTAATGTCGACAGAACAGTGCTTTCTGTGCTGGGACAGTGGGTGCAGATGTGCTGCCTGGGCTCTGCAGAGGTGTGGCTCATTGTACTGGGGGCATCAGGGAGGTTCCCTACAAGGGTTAGCACCTGAGCTCAATTTTGACACAAGATTAAAAGTTAACCAGAGGAATGAGAAGAACTTCTCCGAGGAAGGGATGAGGGGTGCGGGTCGTTGCAAAAGGAAACAATCCGTGCAAGCAAGAGGGAGGTGCAAATCAGGGAGCGGCTAAAGAGGAGTTGGAGACACAGGAGGAGCCATGCTGCAAAGGGCCTCCATCCAGGCCTAGGTGCTGAGCCTCCTGTTTATTTCCATCATGAACTCAGTGGGTACCTATAGCAACAGGCTGCTGCACCCGATCAGTGAGATTACCATTCTGAACTTGGGTGAGTTATCAGGAAAGCTGAGAGGAGGCTAGCAAAGTGGAGATTGGCCCACTTTCTCTGGCCTCCAATGTGGGAGTGTGTTCCAGCCAGATGGGCAGTGGAGCCAAGAGAGTGGCCATGGGGTGAATATTCAAGATGGTGATAGAATAGAAGCCGCTGAACAAGCCTGTCTCAAAATCATCTGAGAATCGCCCCGGGGTCTCAGAACTAAACAACATTGCACAGCCGCAGAAGAACCAAAACCCAAAATCCAGTAACCTGAGTATGAATACACAGACACAGAGTCTACCAGCTACAGATTCCCACAGAAAACTGCAATCCCATGTCAGCAGGATCGATAAGGAGACATCTTACCCCAGACCCTACAGACGGGGCTAACAGCCCCCCCCCCCCGGCACTGCAGACAGTTCAGAAGGAGAAACCGGAACAGATTTCTGTGAGTGGCAGGGCAATCACAGCAGCAGATTGTGAATACCCTTCAAAGGGTATTCACAGGGTATTGCCCTAGCATGGGCTCCTGCCACAACTGTGCATCACCCCCATCGCACTACGTGCCTGCGCGATCCCCAACACCCAGCATCAGAGCCCCACACCAGGCGAGACCCAGGCAGCCCCCCCTGCGCCCCACCTAGGATAGCCTCACCGTTCTGTGCAACCCAGACGGCAAGACGCACTGTCCCACGCAACCCAGGCGGCCAGACATGTGGTCCCACACGACCCAGGTGGCCAGCCGTGCCATCACACGCAACCAGGAGGGCCCACCCACGCACCCTGCCTAGGCCAGCCATGTTGTCCCATGCAACCCAGGCGGCCAGCCGCACCATCCCGTGCGACCCAGGCGGCACCCCCCAGGGCCCTGCCTAGGCCAGCCGCGCCATCCCAGGCAACCCAGGCTGCCCTCTGCGCCTGCCCCGGACTCTGACACCACCACCCCAGACCTGGGCAGCCCTCCAAGCCCCGCCCCGGATCCCCAAGCCCTCTGGGGCTGATACCTCTCTCACCTGCGCAGGAGCCCCGGTGCTGCACTTCAGAGCCCAGATACCCTCCGGCGCTGCCACCCAAGACCCGCGCGACCCTCCACACCTCCTCAGAGCCAGGGCATGCACTGGCGACGCCACCTGAGTTCCAGGAGCCCGCGCACTTCATGGGGGCCTGTGTGCGATCCTCAGTGCCATGCCTCAGTGCCCTTGCAACCTCAGGCACCGCCACATAATACCCGGAGTTCGCACTCCCCTCCGACCCACGAGAGATACTCAGCGCCATGCATCAGAGCCCGAGCAACCT
The DNA here is from genome assembly GCA_004027185.1 of Glis glis. Taxonomy (NCBI): domain Eukaryota; kingdom Metazoa; phylum Chordata; class Mammalia; order Rodentia; family Gliridae; genus Glis; species Glis glis. The sequence continues at coordinate 23,610 of PVJS01028320.1, forward strand.
CCAGCGACACCCCCCAAGACCCGGAGTACGTGTGCACCCCATGGGGCCCGGGCAACCCTCAGGACCCGTGCCTCAGAGACCGGGCATCTTCCAGCACCGTCACACACACCTCAGAGCCCACATCTAACACGGTGCCTCAAAGTGTGCCTCACGTGCCAACACCCGAGCTCCAGAACCAGCGTGCCCCCCCACACACATACACACACTGCACCCCAGTCAACCAGACGGGAGGGAACTACAGCCTGCAGCGTACTGACCCAATTAGGTCTACAGGGACCATCAAGAGGTCTTATACATAGAAAGGAAGATGATGCAGAGGCAACAGAAACACAAAATTGAAAACACCGAAAATACAAAAATGAGGAACAGTGAAGAAACAAGAAACACACTGCATCAAGTGAGATTACTGATACTGACCTACAGGAAATTCAAGACGAAGAATTCAGAATTTTGATCTTCAGAATGATGAAAGGCCTCAAAGAAAGCATTGAAGAGATGAAGGAAGAAGTTGAGGCTCTAAGAAAGAATCAGAAAGAAACACTGAACGAAATGGAGTCAATAAACAAATCAAAGACTGCAATAGAAACCAACTCTAGAAGACTCGACCACATGGAAAACAGGGTATAGCTCCTGGAAGACAGTTCATTCAAAATTGAAAACACGCCGGGCATGGTGGTGCACACTTGTAATCCCAGTACTTGGGAGGCTGAGACTGGAGGATCCGGGTTCGCGGCCAGCCTCAGCTACTTAGTGAGGACTCTGCAACTTAGTGAGACCCTGTTTCAAAATAAAGAATAAGAAATAGGGCTGGGGGTGTGGCTCAGAGGTAGAATACCCCTGGGTTCAATCCCCAGTACCACAAAAAAAAAAACTGAAAACATAGTCAACGATATACAGAAGGTATTAAAACAACACAACCTGGCTATGCAAGAAATACAGGACAATACAAGACATCCTAAACTAAGGATAAAAGGCATCGAAGAAGAATTAGAAACACAGACCAAGGGTATAAGAAATCTCTTCAAAGAAATAATTTCAGAGAATTTTCCGAACATAGAAAAGGATTTGGACATTCACATACAGGAGACATATAGAACACCGTTAAGACAGGACCAAAGGAGGACCTCACCACGCCACATAATAATTAAAATGTCTAACGGGGAGGCCAAAAAAAGAATCCTAAAAGCAACAAGAGCAAAAGAAAGGGTGACATACAGGGACAAAACAATAAAAATCACCCCAGAATTCTCAACCCGAGTTAGGAATGCCAGGAGGGATTGAAGTACTACGGACCCTGTAAGAAAACAACTTCCAACCAAGACTGATATATCCAGCAATGCTATCATTTAAAATTGATGGAGAAATAAAAATGTTCCATGATAAACAAACACTTAAAGAATTCATGAGGACCAAGCCAACTCTGGAGAAAATCCTAAAAGAAATAAATCACAAACAAGGGAAAACAAGCAATTTTCAGAACCACAGGAGAGGTTCTGAAACGACACCAGGTAGACAACTAAACAAGGAGATTTGTCACTACAGCAAACATAAAATAGAACTGAAAATGACAGGAAACAAAAATCATATATCACTGAATGTGACATAATAATAACACTGAATGTCAAAGGACTCAAGTCCCCAATTAAAATGCATAGACTGGCAATGTGGATTAAAAGAATAACCCAACTATATGCTGCTTACAAGAAACTCACCTTCTAGCCAAAGATACTCATACACTAAAGGTAAAAGGATAGAAAAAGATATACCATGCAAACAGAGATAAAAAACAAGCAGGGGTAGCAACGCTTATATCTGACAAAACAGACTAAGCTAAAACACATCAGAGGAGACAAAGCGGGTCACTTCTTACTAATAAAAGCAACAATCCAACAAGAAGATATAATAATAGTAAACATCTACGCCCCAAATGTGGGTGCACCCACATTCATAAAACAAAGTCTTTGGGACATCAGGTCCCAAATA
>PVJS01028321.1:0-25592 GCA_004027185.1 Glis glis
CGCAGGTAGAGATCAGCTGAGGTTCGTGATAGTAGCGTGTTCCGCCTCGCGGGTAATGGAGATCCGAGGGTCTGGAGCAGCGAGTCTCTTCTCTGTCCCAGTGTCCCCCAACTGAGAGCTGCCTTCTGCTCCTTTACTCTTCCATCCCGCTCCTTCGTCTAGAGCTGGAAGAGATTCTCTAGGCTGTGGATTTTCTACCGAATGCTGTCATTGATGACATCCTAAAATTATGCTTGACGTTTGTTCGACACATATTTTAGTAGTCTTTATTGTAATGGTTTCGGTGTCGCTGTGGGTCCTTTTTCTTGGCTAATATAGAAATAAAGAGCCAGGAAAACTCAAGGTACAACGCTTAAGCAGATTTTTTTTTACTACAGGATAGGAAAAGGTAGGAAAAAGGGTGCTCGGTCTCCTGACTGACTTGTCTTATTCACACTCACACACAACCCTGTCAGAGGCTCAACCCCCCTTTTGCCTGGAGATTTCTTGCACTCCAACCTCCGAGATGACTCGACGATCACCAAGGAAATACTTTACCACTTCCTGTGATGTTTCTTATCCTGGTCCCTGCCGGAAGTTACCTGGTCACTGTGGTTTTTATTAGGGCCCTTCACCCTTGTTGCCAAGAGACTTTCTGCTGGGTCTCGCCCAGTTAGGGATCTGCCAAGTTGTTCCCAGCACCCAGAGGCCAGGGCAACGAGGCAGTAGGCCACATCTCCCCCTAAGTGGGGACCTTGTGGCACTCACCCAAACGATGAAGATCCCAAACACGCTCTCAAATTGTTATAAACAGTTTCTAAGGAAACCACAGATAAAGCGCACAAAACCAAAGTAACTTGGCAAGACAGTTTACTTCTGCAAATGGATGTGCAACTGAGATAGAGTCCAGTTAGCAAGTACACAGATCGTAACACGATCCTGCCCCTCACCCTGATTCAGGGAGGGTTTGGGACCACAACTCTGCGCTATTGGCTACTTTCCAAGACAAACAGCAAATTTGAAACAAAGTTTAGCATTTTGGAAGCAAGTATGAGCTAAGATGAATGAAGACCAAAATTAAGATGGTTGACTTCTGGAAGATTCCTGGTTAACTAAAGGTCAACTAAGAGCTAGATGGACCACCAAAACTAAGTTGACTTGGAAAATTCAGGGAATAAAGCATACAGATACATGTATCAAAAACAAATGCCCATGTTACAGTTACAAAATGAAAGGAATATGTTTCTATGTAATTTGCTACTTTGAAGGAAAGGATGGTTTTTACTTCTACATTTAACTTGAACTTAATTCCCATAATATTGTAGGCGGCTTTGGTTCACGGAGAAGACACATGATCTGGTTATAGATAAGTTCATACCATGCCCTGTCCCAAAGTAGAGCAGGCAATTAAAAGGTTAAAACAGGCTGCTTCCTACTCTTCCCAGCCTGCTCTTTGGGCTTCTTCTGTCCCGAGCCTGCTGGGTTGACATGGAAACAAAGATAAGATGAAGGCCAACACTAAGAAAGTTACAAACGTTTAAAACTTAGAAGGGCACTGGCCTGGGAAGAGCTGAAAAAAATATCATCCTCTCACATTGATGCTGACAAAGTACGGGCTATTGGCCTGAGAACTTAGCAACCCAGATAAGGAAGACCTGATAGAACAAACCCTATTTTAAGATTGGGAGTCAGGGGGGCGTCAGCACTCTGCTCTATTGCATCCTCCTCAGAGGCATGCTGCTTTTCTTTCTCTCCCTCCCTCCCTCCCTCCCTCCCCCCCTCTTTGAGACACAGTGCTGTTACTCTTATAATCTTTTTTGCTCTGTACTAAATTCTAACTGCTTGTCCTGGCTCTTTATTTTCCAGCACATGATATCTGTCTGGGCTAAGGAAAAGAACTCATGGCGACCACCATAATCATAACATCTTTGGTGCTGACCACAAGACTTTCAGAAACATTGACCTGGGTAAGTCCACTAAAAGGTTTTTGTTTTTTTCCCTCTGAAGTTGTCTTGCTTTTTGCTCTAGCTAAGCCAGCCTACAGTTACTGTTGATGGCAGTTGGGGGATGCAGGGACCTGAGCTGTGCGTGCTGCAGCCACAGCTGGGGACACGGGACCCGTGGCGGAGCTAGTGCAGCAGCTGACATTAAGATTTGGCCTGGCTAAAAGCTCCAGGGTGATGCTGGGATTGCATAATTCTCAGTGATTGTGCAGATGCAGCTGCATGAGTAGAGGAGGCATCTGGATTGGTCTTACCCCTGGGCTGAGACCCCAGAGCGGAGACCCCAGCCCGATTTCTGGCTCCAACCAAAAAGTCACTAGCTAACTTTACATCAGAATGAACAGCTGCAGTCAGAAAGCTATTTCTAACAGCTAAATTACATATAAATAGATGGCTTCAGCAGCAGGTTTTCTAAGCCCAGAAAGCTTAGAGAGCAAGTCAGAACTGAGCTGCTTGGTTCATCTGGACTCTAAAATTTGGGAGAGCTCCCATTGGTTAGTTTTTGGCCATGGGGAAGGGTGTAAAATTCTACCCCTCATGGTGTGGCAGGAATAAAAATGAAGGGAAGCTCTCCAAATTTAATATGCACGCGAAGAAGGAGGTGTTGGCTTTGAGGCCAAGTCTCTAGACCCACCTACCTGCCTCTGGTGGAAGGAGTGAGCAGCCCCCCCATGGAATGGCTGACAGCATCTCACCAGATAGCTGACTGACTTACGCTCTGGGTTGATAAATGCTTAAAGTTTAAATGTTCTTGTAAAAACTTGTACTAATGGGACTTGTTCTCTTACACAATAAAGGCCAATTCTAGGATTCTAGGGCTTGGCATTCCACACCCCCCCCCCCAAAAGGAAAAGACAAGACAAATTTACAGCAAAATATAGCCTTACTAAATTCCAACTGCTTGTCCTGGCTCTTTATTTCCCCTGAGCTAAGGAAAAGAACTCAGGGTGACCATCAAAACCATAACAAAACAGAGGCCAGATGAGAATATAGCAGATCTTTCTGTTCACCGTTGAAGCTCAGACAGCAAAGCTCGGGTTCTCCCCAAGCTCAGAACATGAGAGTTCTTTTATATAATTGCTAACTTAACTTTCAGAAAGATGGGTGATTGTGAGATTTATTTTGCCTAGGGTAAGCAAGATGCAGAAGCAGAGCAGCAGTTAGTCTGTACATTGTTTCTCTTTCTCTAGCAGTTAAGTGCCTTATTTTGTGGTTTCAGCTGCCTGGAGAGGCCATTGTTCACCTTGAGAGGGGGTCTGTGAAGAAAGCTTTATTCTAATATCTGGTCTCTAGGCTTCTAGCCAAGAGTTGTCTTCAAGGACACAGCGGGGCTCCTTCCTCAATCAGAATCTGTTGCTTGCTGTGTTTTTTCATCATCCTGCTCTGATTACATAAAACAAACCTTGTAAAACACCTACCCTGTATTTATTAAATGCATAATTACTGTGTTAGACACTGGGGTCAAGAGTCTATCCAGAGACTAACTTTTCACTGTCAATGACAGTTTGGAGGGGGCAGTAAATAAGCCAATAAATAAGCGAACAAAACAGACCAAATAATACTATATGCATATATGAATATACCAATATGAATCTTACTATCATGTACAGGGAGGGAGATGGAGTGGGAAAGGGGAGGAAGGAAACAGATTAAATAATGTTATGTGCTGATATGAGTTTATCACTATCATGTATGGGGAGAGAGGTGGAGAGGGAAAGGGTAGGTATGGGTAAGGCAACAGACCAAAAAATGTTATGTGCATATATGCAGGAATCACTGTGAATGTCACCATCATGCACAGTTACAATGCACCAATAAAAAAATTAAGAAAATGGAAAAGAATAAAAGATAACATAAATGAACAAAATAATTTCATTTAGTGATAAGTGCTGTGACGAAATGAAATAATACAAGAGAGTAAAGAGTAAGAGAGAGGATGGATATTTTAGAGTTCTGGTGGGGAAGAGCTCTAACATTTGAGGTTCGACTCAAATGAAGATGAGAATCTAACCTGGGAAGCGCATTTCTGTCAGGGTGCAGAGCAAGTGAAATGGGAACCAGCTTGACAAGTTTAAAGAACAGAAAGGACAGTAGGCCTATAGTCAAACAAGTGGTTGGAGATGAGATCAGAGAGGAAGGCAGAAGCCAGATTAAATATAGGATCTTGTAGGATTAATATAGGGGTTTGGAGTATTCTCCTACGTTCAGGAGTAAGACAGTTTTTACTCAGTGAAGAATTGATTGTTGGGGGATAAGTGTAAGCAGGGAGACCATTTCAGAAGCCTCAGCATGGTCTCACTGAAGGATGTTGGTTCAATAAATGTTGGATATTATAAAAAATATTTTTCATGGGTTCTGGGGATCTAACCCAGGGAGTGATGTGTACTAGGCAGGTGCTCTACCACTGAGTTGAATGCCTGGCCCTGGCAACTCTAATTTTTATTATTTATATAACAGGTATTATTTAGTAGATATTATACTATATTTTATTATTATCTATTATGAGAATAATACAAGATTGGTTCTGTAGCATTTCAGATATGCTTGCACTAGAGAATGATTTTTTTCAGTTGTGCCCTGAGAAAAACTGTTAGGTCTGGTAGAACTGTGGCAGAAGTGTTGCTGAAATATAAAAAAGTCAGAGAAATTAATGTGTGAGGTATAGTTTTTGTTGGTCCCAATACAGCAATACTTAACATACTAAAGACTAGCATTGGGGTTGGAGATATAGCTCAGTGGTAGAGTGTGTGTTAGTATGTATAGGGCCATGGGTTTAATCCCTAGCACCAAAGAAATAAGGAAATACAATAATAAAAATAAAAAAGACCAGCAAACATTAAAAATGTACCAATATTGCAATAAAATATTTAATAATATACACAATGCTGTTATCTCCAAGTTAGAGTAATAGCACATTTTTTGAGGTTTCATAGCTACAAATGCTGAATTTACTTAGTTTCTTTTCAAACTTTAGTTAAGCGTTAGAATAAAATAGTACATTTTATTTCTTAAGGAATTACATAAGCATTTATTTGGAACATTATACCAAATCCAGATTTTTGTTTATTTTTGTGGTTTTTTGTTTGCTTTTGTTTTGTATTTGCAGTACTGGGGAACTGAACCCAGGGCCTTGTGAATACTAGGCAAGTGCTCTATGACTGAACTATATCTCTAGTCCTTTTTACATTTAATTTTGAGATAGGGTCTCTCTTAAGTTGTCTAGGCTGGCCTTGAACTTGCCATCCTCCTTCCTCAGCTTCCTGAGTAGCTGCTTTTTAGGGCACTATAGGGGATTGAACAGCCCTAGCCTTTTATTTTTAATACTATTTTTATTTTATTTTATAATTTTATTTTATTTTATTTTGCGACAGGGTCTCACTAAGCTGTTGAGACTGGCTTTGAACTTTGGATTGTCCTGCCTCAGCCTCCCAAGTAAGTGAGATGTATAACTACTATTTTTGTGTAAGTTTATAAGTAATTTCCCCTAGATCTCATCAGTAAAGGCAAAACAGATTACAGTAGGTTTATATATATATATATATATATTTTTTTTTTTTTTTTTGCAGTATTGGGGATTGAACCCAGGGGCGTTCTACCTCCGCGCTACACCCCCGGACCTATTTTTTATACTTTATTTTGAAACTGGGTCTCATGAAGTTGCGGAGGGCCTCACTAAGTAGAGAGAGAGAGAGAGAGAGAGAGATATCTGAGGCTGGTCGCCAACCCGGATCCTCCAGTCTCCGTCTCCCACCGTCTCCCACAAGCGTGCGCCACCACGCCCGGCTAGGTTTATATATTAATACCCATTTATGTCCATACATATATTAGTTTTCCCATGTATTAGATCATTGCATGGCTTTTTACCCTCTCAAACTTTGAGAATTCTCAAGAGTATCCACTATAATATTCAAATGTCAGTACACAAGTCTAGCCAAATAGGAATGGCTGTTTAGTCATTGGCTTTTTTCCCATCTTCACTGACATGAGTTTTTCAATTTTTATAGACATGATTTTATAATCACAAGATATGCAACAATTAAAAGATTCCTTTGGCAATTCTATCAGATGTTAAGATACAGTTTAAACTATTGCTGTTGATAATTTACAGGAAACCACAGCAAGCATGATTTAATCCCCCCCTTCTTGTTAAGGGTGAAACAAATGACTGAATTATTGAAGAACCAGCTTTCAGATCTAAACATAAGGGTAATTGTTTTATGTGTAGCAAAGTTATTGCCACATTGTACAGGCATTAGTTTGCATTTTGGGTCTTGTTCTGTCCTCCAGAACTCCCTTTCCCTATGATCCCATTTTACTTCAACCCAGTGGCTCTCGGTCAGGGGCAGTTTTACCATGTGGGGACATTTGCAGACATTTTTGGTTGTCACAATTGGGAGAGAAGAGTGCTACTGGCATCTAGTCAGTAGAGGGTTTTGTTTTTCCCAAAGTAGAGATTTAAAAAGAAGAGGGGAGGGAGGAAGGGAGGGAGGAAGAGACAAAGAGAGAGAGAGAGAGAGAGAGAGAGAGAGAGAGAGAGAGAGAGCGCTCTCATCATTGTCAGCTCATGGTAGCAGAGGAGGAGAGAGAGAAGTTGCAGTGCCCAGCCCAGTAAAACCCTGTCCCAGCCATATGACCAGGGACCTTTCCCAAGCAACCAAGTCCCACCTCTGAACATGGCTGCATAGTTTAGTACAAAAGCTTTGGGGGACATTTAAAATCTAAATCACAACCGCTATTACTGTGAACCAGAATACTACTCGTGCTTTTAGACCCTGTTGAAATGTTAGCTTAATGCAGCTTTTCCTGGTTCTCTCTAAGTGTATAGTCATTCCTTCATTCAGTCCATTTCCCATGCTTCCAACACATCTTTCTAATTATATATCTGGCTTCCAAGGCCCTCTGTGACCTATCTCGTTCTTTGCTCCCCAGATTTATCCATTGGCTTGCTTACAATATTCTCCAGCCATTCCAAACTACTTCAATTTTCTGAAAACATGCTTTTCCCTCTGTAAGGACTATAACACTCCAATACTATTACCATTTAAATTCAGATGCACTGACATGCTTTCATTAAAGTTTTTCTGGACCCTTGCATTCTTCCATAGATATAAGAGGCTATTTGCGTGTGTGTGTGTGTGTGTGTGTGTGTCTCACTGTATTTTATTCTCAACATACCAAGAATCTCACCAGTTTCATGTGTGCTACTTCTGAGGAAGGTTGCAAGTAGTTTGCTCCTAATAACAGTTTGCCAGACTCTGAATGATGCACTTGCTTTATTTTCATTGTTTATTTATTTATATTTGTATATTTATTTGAGTGCTAGGAATCAAACCCAGGGACTCATGCATTGGAGGCCAGCACTCCACCACAAAGGTACATGTCCAGCTCTCACACTTTTTTTTTTTTTTTTGCCTCCCAGTATTAGGAATTGAACTCAGGGTCACTTTAGCACGAGCAATATCCAAGGCCTTTTCATTTGTTACTTTGAGACAGGGTCTATGTTGCCCAGGCTGGCTTCAAACTTATGATCCTCCTTCCCCATCCTCCCTCACTGGAGGCACAGCCTCAGGGATGGAGATGTCCAAAGTTGGGTTACATGGTTTTAGATTGAGTCTCCACCCCACCACCACCACTGCTGAAAGCAACACCTAGACCCAGGATATTCCAGTGAGTGTATTATTTAGAGTAGTGTCTCTGAGGAGCAGAGTGGGCACTGGGGAAGTGGAGGGCAATGAAGGAAACCTGGAACATGGGCAGGTTGTGGAGATGACCACACGAGAGAACTGAGGTTCACCCCAAAAGCCTGTGCTCTCCCTCTCTCCACTTCCCGCTGCCATGCCCTGAGCTGTGTGGTCCCCAGTGTCACATGGACTGAACCCCAGAATCTCCAAGGAAAACCATGAGCAAATCAATTTTCCTTCCTCTAAGTTACTTACTCAATCTTTTAGATTATAACTGTGAGAATGCCAACTAAGACAATCACCATATGAATCAGCTATCTCTTAGGGACAGATTTTAGTCTATGTAACAAAGTCACCTTGTGATGATCAGTGAATATTTGTAGAATGAATTGGGATGACCACCACCCTACACGTGGATAGAGGATGTTCACACTACCTTAGAAGGCTCCCTCATGCCCCTTAATCAGCACTTACCAAAGGGCACCCTTGTTCCAGCCTCTGGCACTGTGGTTTCTGCTTGTGTTTAAGCTAAGTATAATTACTTCACACTGTGTACACACTGAGGGTATCTCATACACCTACATGAAGCACAGACTGAGATGGACACAGGGTTGCCAGAAGTTTTATTAGGGGATACAGGAGGAGAGATGAATGGGAGGAGCAACATTGTACAGTGAAAAAATCACAATGTTATGGTACACCTGATATTTTTCAGTGATTTAATAGCCACAGCCTGTGTACCAAGGCTCAGTGTCTATTTGAACTTTCAAAGTGATTGTCCTGTAAGGCAAAAGGATGTTGGATTATTTCCAGGTGAAATTATTTCTTCCTACATACATTGTGCATGCTGCAGTAGTACTCCTGATGAATACGTGGGTGCATATGAGTGTTTTAATGTCATGTTAAATGATTGCCTTCAGAACTCAGATAGAGATGTTTTAGTTAACCTGTGTACACATCATCACAATTGCCTTTTTTTTGGTATCTGCCTGCCTCTGAATTTTAATAGTAGAGAGGAGGACTTTGCCTTCTCTTCTGAAATATGAATTGTGAATATCTTGGATTGAGCTGTTTCACCCTCAGATTTATTCAAGGTACTTCAAGGAACATTTTTTAACATCTTTCTGGGAACATTTTCCTTGAAAGACTGATGGGTGTGAGCATTCCACAGTTGTCAGGCATTTCCAAAATGCATTATTATGTGCCTTGTCTCCTCATACTCATGATCTCCTCAGAAACACTTATGACTGCAGGCGCATACATAACACAGCTTAGGCCCTTAGGAGGCCCCACAGAGACTTGGTGTCAGGGCTGAGATAGCAGGGCCCAGGGAAAGGGTCAGACTACTGCCTGATGTGACGTGGAGAGTCTGTGGTCAGTGGAGGATGCTGGGTGTGTGAGAGGTGTCCAGTTGGGCAGCTCCTCAGAAACTTCAGTTTCCCCCAGATTCTACTTCACCCTGAGGCCCAGGCACCTGCCCTCTGAACTAGAGCCATCTTCACTGTGAGTCTCCATGGGGCATCAGATACTCAAACAGACATAGTCTCCTGAGAGAAACCACATTGCAATTATTTCACCCTGCTTCACTCATCCAATCAACTCTATGTCAGATTATGTGGTAAGGGCTTTAGGGCAACACAGAGCCTCTGAGCAGCACAGTCCCTTGCCCATGCTGTCATGTGTGCTCTCCTGCAAGCTCTGCATGGACCTGACCTTGCCTCCAGGCTCCCTGATCAAGCTTCCTGCTAAAAACTACAGGGAACACACTTCCAGCCCCCACTTCTGAAGCTCAACCAACTCCCACTTGACACCTCCCACCTCTTAACCTCCCTCCATTTTGTACCAGTAGATTCATTCAGCCTCTTTCTTTTGGGGGCCTACACTGTAATAGTACAGTGATAAGAAGCTCTGATGCATCCAACTCTGTGTTTCTAAGGACCTCTGAAGCTCCTTTGGTCTGGGGAAAGACTCACCACTCACAGAGCCAGGCATAGGCCACAGGTTCCATGTGCATCCGGAAAACTGGCATTTCTGCCTTCTAGAAACATATCTATCAGTTATATGTCCCCTGTGTGGTCTTTGGATCTTGAATAGAGTCACAGTATCCTCAGCCCACTTGAGTTTTTTTGTGGCAAAGCCTAAGTACCATCACTGACATTCTCCTGGTATTGACTCAGCATGAGAAAGGAGGAGCATGCGTAACAAGCCAGTTTGTGCTGTGCGGATCATCATACCATATGCTGGAGCTGGAGGCAAGTGGCGAGGTCCCAGAGGCCAGTGCGTGGAGGAGGCTGTGGTCCCCAGTCCATATAAGATGCTGGGTGTCCCTGCATGGAGTATGGCATGTAGAGTCATCTTGGGAAAATATAGTGTCCTCTCTCAACCAGATCATCCTACAGAGAAGAAGAGGTTAAAGTAATGTGGCTACGACAGAGAAACTTACCTGCTCTAACCACAGAACTGATGCCCAGTGAAGCAGGTGACAGAGGCTGGTATCTTCCCCTTTACCAGGTTTCAGAAGGTCACATGATGGCCACTACACTCCACCCCTCCCCTGAGTCCATATAGCTTGGGGATTAAAAGGAAGTCTTGGAGACAAACTGCTGTCCCCATAGGATTCTGCATGTTTCTGCACATATATGAACTCAGGGGCCTGTCTCAAAGAACAGAGTCATGAACCTTCTACACAGGCCATTTCTGTCCTGCACTGCCCACCCCCTCACGCTCCTGCATCACCCTATTGCATTTACACTTTGGGAGCAGAGATTGACAGGACCAAAAAATTCCTCCTCCACACTTAGGAGAACTTTCTACAGGACCCTGGTGTCCTCTATCTAATTCTCAGAACCCTGCAAGGTGAAAAAGACCTAGCTGACTTAGCAGAAAGTCTGCTCTAAATCATAGGGTCAGATGCTCCTGGATGAACTGGAAAACTCTCCGAGGGCACACAGGTGGGGAGAGGCAGAGGAGAGGCTGCCAGCTCTGCCCTCAATGCGCCTCTGATCCGCCTCTTCTCTCCCTAGCAGAGGGTCTCCTCTCCTAAGCTGCTGCTCTTGCGTACAATAATCACTGGGACAAGAAGGTTTCTAGAGTCCTACATGGGGACTAGGAAATGTTTTCTGACACCTCTAGAACCTTGTCCTTCATAGTCCAGGAGTATGAGTCCATTGTGGGAGCATGATGAGGTCCTGGATTAAGAAGGAACAGGGGTTTATTCTGACTGACTGCCATGTTCTTTACAGAACAACAAACTCTCCAAGCTTTCCTGCACCATGCCACTCGTTTGCTCTGTGCTGCAAAGAGTTTACCTCTGGTCTGTGATGAACCCCAAGGACCAGGGCGCTGCCTGTCCCCTGAGCACTGAGAAAGATGACACCACTCAGGGGCAGGTGTCAAATCACGTAGATATCAATACAGTATTTATTTCCAATATATATAAGGGAAATACATTGTGAGTTACAATTATAATGGGGTTGGATAAGATGAATACCAGTAACCCCTGAGTGTGAATAAACACAGCAGTTTTCCTCAAGTAGCAGGTGTATTTTTCAGTACTTTCATGTGTTTGTAATCTGACATTGAAATCCGAATAGTAATTATATAAATATTTTACACAGAAATAGTCTAAAGAATATAGATATACGAGGAAAGGAAGGAAGTACAGAAATAAACTAATATTTAGAGTTACAGTTATAACATTACAGCATTGAAACTACTGACAAGTTTATTTTGTAATGAAATTCTGCACATTGAAGGCAGAAATTTAAATGAGCCAAAACAATGAAATAACTTCCAAAATTGTGAATACATATCTGCTGTCTTACATCTCCATTTTCACTTATGAATACAGATGCCGACATTTTCTAAATAATATTGGCCATCAAATCCAGTATTATAATTGAATTAGGGCCTGTCCCAATTCCCAAGCTGTTGGGGACGCTTGAGGAAATAGCCACTTGCCGCCCCATACAGAGATCATGTTTCTTTAGTAAATGTGTGGGACTGTTTCTGGGAACATGACAATCAACCATGACCAAGAAGAGAGTGTGAAGATCTGGCAGCAGAATTAACTGCCCCTATTCACAAAGGTTTTCTCCCTCTCCTTGGAGGGTCTTCTCATGCTGTCTTGCATATGTGGGTTCATTTGTGTCTTAGTGTCATGCATTGATTCCCCTTAGGTCTTAGATACTCTTGTCTGAGTTAACTATTGGACATAATACATAATAATGGCCTTTTGGTGTATGGTTGGTTTGAATTTTAAGAGAGAGCAGGACTTTGCCCTCTCTATAGTAATAGGGATTATAGTTTGTGGGCCTGGGCTGTTTTAACAGCATTAGATTCATTCATTATGGGGAACATTTTTTTTAACAACTTCCTCATGGAAACATTATCATTCAGCAAGTGAGAAGTTTGAATGTCTCACAGATGCCAGGCATTTACCAGAAAGCATTCTCATGTGCTGAGTCTCCTCATCCTCATGACCTCTTCAGAAACCCCTATGACACCAGGCTCATTCATAACACCTCTGAGGCCCTTGAGGATTCCCCACAAGACCTGGTGTCAGAGCTGAGGGAGCAGGGGCCCAGGGAAAGGGTGGGGCTGATTCCTGATGTGAAGCTGAGAGTCTGGTGTTAAGCAGAGCTTGCTGGGGTATGTGAGAGGGGCCAGGTTGAGCATCTCATCATCAGCCTGTTTTCCCCAGAAGTCCAGCTCAACATGAGGTCCAGGCAGCTGCTCTCTGACCTAGAGCCATCTTCACTATGAGTCTCCTTGGGGCATCAGACACTTAGGAAGACATAGTATGTGGTTTCTGTACTGAAAGAAACCATAGTACAGATATTTCACACTGACCTAGGACGTTCCTATGTCCTGTCACCTGTGTGTTAGATTATGCATTGGAGCTTTATACAAAGTGAACCTCTGAGCAGGAGAGTTGCTTGCACACACTGTCAAGTGGGTTGTCCTGCAGGCTCTATGGTGACCTGACCCCACTTCCACCCTCTCCTGCTGCCTTCCCACACTGCATGGAACTGAATTGTAGGGCTATGTTTTGAAACTCAACCAACTCTCTCTTGAAGCCTCTTCAATTCTTATTTCTCTTCCTGTCCTCCCTTGTATTCTCAGTAGATTCACTCTCCCTCTTTTGTTCTGTGGCCTGCACTGGGGCTTCCATTACAGTGACCACATCTATGTGCCATCTGATGTGTGTGTTTCTCAGGATGTCTTGATGCCCAACTCATCTGGGGCAAGACTCATCATTCTCAGAGCCAGGCACATGCCCCATGTCCCATATGCATCAGTGAAACTGAAATTTTTGTCTTCTTGAACGTACAGGCCCATGGTCCACTGAGTGGCCTTAAGAACATGAATAAAGTCATGCAATCCTCCAGTCAGTTTGACATGAGTTTGGTAAAGCCTTGCAGTACCATTACTGTCATTTTCTTTGTTTTGACTGAGCAGAGGAAAATACAAATATGCTTAGCAAGTCAGTGTGTAATCTTTGGATCATTGTACCATATGAATTAGTTGGAGGCCTTGATTGAGGTCCTGGAGGCCAGCAGTGAGGAGGCAGTGGTGGTCCATATCCCATCATAGGAGTGTGGTAAACCTGCATGTAATGGGGCATGTAGGGATGTCCAGGTAAAGGAGTGGATCCTCTTGTAGACTTACTACCCTGCAGTGTAGAAGATAAATTTATGTTGCTGTATCAGAGAAATAAACCTACACAACAGCAGAGCTGAAGCTCAAAGAAGAAGCCAACAGTTGCTGGTGCCGTCCCTCCCCACGTGTCAGAAAGTCAGGAGGTTGCTACAAATCCCCACCACCACTGTCCACTGGGTTCGTACAGGTTGAGATATAAAGAGGTCATGGAGATGAACTTCTATCCTCCAGCATCACTGTGTGTATCTCTTTGCACGTGCAGGAACTCATAGACCTTTCCCAGAAGATGAGCAAAGCCATACCATCCCCATAAACCTTCCAGACACATAGGATTTGTCTCTAGTACCACTGAGCACCACTTCTCTACAGCATCCCATGATTTCATGTGCACTTTGGAAGAGAATGGGAGAGAACAAAATGCCCCGATCCACACATGTAGTGCCACACACTATTAGGAGATCTTTCTAGCGGCATCTAGGGTCCTGTGTCAAATTATCAGAACCCTGCAAGGTATGTTTGTCCTAAAACTGCTGTAAATCAAAGGTGGCAGCTGCTCCCAGGGGAATTGGAGAACTCAACCAGAAGCAGAACACTCACACACATGCACAACACTCACCCAGGCTCACACAGACTGCTAGAGCTGGGGCAGGAGTGGATGCCAGCTCAGCCTGCAAAGCCCTCTGATCCCCCTCTGCTCCCCTCCCTGACAGAGGGGCACCAATGACAAGAAAGTTGGCCCTGGGTTTTCTTCTAGTAGTATGATTTTCAGGTTCTACATTCAAGTCTTTACTCATTTTTGTATTGATTTTTTGGATGTTTTATGAACCCAAATTCCTGGGTTCACGTGAAGAAATCCAGTTTTCTCAGAATCATTTACATAAGAGACTATTCATTCCCCTTTGTGTCCTCTTGGTGCCTTTGTTAAAGAATAGTGGATGATCCATGTGAATAAATGAGAAGTATTTATATGCTTAAGATGTGCTTGCTACTCAAAGAGATATGCAGATGTTGCAAAATTTCTACCACTGTCAAGGGCTTTCTTAACAGGAAAGAACAAACAAGAAAACCCTCTTACAATTAATATAAGACCATAAAATCCCTTGAATATCCAAAGCATTATAAAGAAAAATACTAATGGAGACATCAAACTCCCCGAATTAAAAGAATACCAAAGCTAAGATAATCAAAACATTACAGTACTGTCAGAGAAACAGAACACCGGCCAGTGGAACACAAGCCAGGGCCCAGATATAAAGACGTCAGAGATCACACGGAGCAGAGATGGGGATCTAGCTTGCTGCGTGAAATGGTAAAGTTTCCTCAAATAGGTACAGTGAAAATATCCACAGAATTTACCTTTTCCTTTTCCTTTTCCTTTTTATTTTCCTGAGTAGTCCATTCGCTGGAGTCATTTTTGGGAAATCCTTGAGCACCTGAATCATGAAGGGACAGAGGTTTATTCTGACTGGCATGTTCTGTGCAGAAGAACCAACTCTCCACAATTTCCCACACCATCCCACTCTCTTTTTCTCTGCCATGTAGAGGATTTGCTCAAATCCTGAGATGGCCACTGAGGACAAGGACATTGAGAGTCCCCTGATCATTGAGAAAATGTTGGCCCATCTCGGGGTCATGTATCGTGTCATATCCACCAATTGTGCATAAATTGGGGCTGAGACTAGCAAGAAATCAGTCCTACAGTGGCCTTCAATACACATCAGGAGAAATCCCTTTTGACATAAGCACAGTATAAATTAAAGACTGCACTGAATAAATTGTATATCATGCCAGGCATGGTGTCACATGCCTGAAATCCCAGTGATTGGGAGGTTGAGAAAGGAGGATCCCAGTTTCCAGATCAGCCTTGGCAATTTAACCACACACTCAGCAACTTAGCAAGACCCTGTTTTGAAATAAAAAAAATAAGTGTTGTGGGTATAGCTTGAAAGTAGAATGACTTTGGATTCAATCCTGAGTACCAAAAAAAATGTTTATAAAAAAATCCTGGATGGAAACAATTAGTTTTCAATTATTTCTTTCATCTGTTTATCATCTGACATCTCAATTAGATGTAAATATTTTTAATAGAGTGTCGCAACCCGAATCCCCGTCCAGCAGGACCCCGAGAAGAACCACACGAACCCGATTCAAGGTGCTGCTGCTTCCTGCTTCCGCTTCATTACCAGCCGCCCTCACATATATACAGAGCAAAACCCCGCCCCTGGTCTGCAAGACCAATCCCCACTAAGCCATAGCTGATCACGCTCTCCGGCATCTAATGCCATAGGCTAAAGAGCAGCTGCACGCGGTGGTGTCATAGATCATCCATCAGGCGCGTGCCCTTCGGCACAGTGCGCATGCTTCAAGCATGGTCATCCGAGACTCTACGTGATGTGCCTTATGACTTGGCTGACAGCCAGGCGCCATCTTGGGCCACCACCCTAACCCGGTCCAGCCGGGCGGTTGTCCACAATAGAGTTGGAATAAACCATACTGATATTATCCTAGTGAGGAAAGGAAAGAACTATGGGAATGCATAGTAATCTTTAGAGTTACACTTACAAAGTTATAACAGTGGAAGTTCTTAGACTTTTAATACCTATGTAATTCTGTAATTCAAAACAAATTAAAAGCTATGAGAGATCCTTTAAATTAGTAAGTAAATATACAAAAGCTATGAAAGGCTCTTTAAATTAGTAAATAAGTATCTGCTATCTTACAGCAAATACTGCTTTCCATTATGAATACCCATATAGATATTATCAACAAAATATAAGCAAACCAGTTCAGTATAAAAATATTTACTATCAACTAAAGAGATTTATTCAAGGAAAAGAAGGTATACTTTCCTCAAATAAAGATGAAGCCTTCACCACCAGCTCAAGGTGGACAGGAGGAGTGAGCCGTTTTCACTCCAGACATATTTCTTTAGTGAGAAGAAACTGAGAAGTCTGGACAAGGTATGGATGCCAATAACTGGAAAGGCCAGAGCTCCTCCACTCACAGGTCACTCACAGTGACTTCCTACCTGTCCTCAGAGAGCACTCTGTGCCCCGGGGTCCTGGCGATGGCATGTGCTTCTGGCATTCCTTTGTCACGCTCTGACATTTTTTGTCCAGGCTTGAAGACAGAACGGATGTGAGTAAGAAATACATCAGCAAGTCCTTTGTTAGTCACTGATGCTTCATCTTAAAACTTCAGACAATCCTCCAAAAGTCCCTCACAATTCCAAACCTGTATTTGAGCAGGATTATCTCCCGGTGGCAGGCCATGATCTCTCTCTCTAGGGCCTGGACCTGGGCCTGTGGGAGAGAATGACATGCTCAGTGTTCAGTGATGGCCTACTGCAATAAATGGAAGGAAGGGAAACAATCTTACCTTGCTCTTGTTGGCCTTCTTTTGGAGATCTGCAATCTGAAAGTCAACATATCAAAACCCACAGGCTAACTTCTCTCACTTAGGGGTTGTCGTCCTGCATTCTCTCTTGAATGTGTATTCCCTACTTTCCTAACTAAATTTCTATGTTTAAAAAAAAAAACTCTACAGACTGAGCAACTCTTAGGGGCCACTGTAACCCTCTGCACGAGACACTGAAGGATTCTATCCCTGTCCAGCAAAACCTGCTCTCTGAAGGTGGATGCTGCTTCCTTCTGCCCTTTAGCCATCTCTTCAAACTTTTGCCTGTGATTAAGAAATGATCTAATCAGAAAAGGCAGGATCGTGACATTTCAAATCATTTTCCCTCATTCCCATTTTCCTCACAACTGACACACACTTTATTCATACATAGAAGATATTTCACGAAATTATAAGTTTGTTAGCATTTAAGTTGTTGCCCTAGTATTTCCTTAGCTATTATTGAATGCCCACAGTCATTTGAGGTGACATCATGTCCTCATTCATTCTCAGTATGGCCCCATTTTGCTGTGCAGTGTGTATCTTTTATCATAAAGCTCCATTCTTCTTGTAATTATACCCTCCCTGCATTTCACTGGGCAGTGACAACTGGGTTTATAAATGGCACAGTCGTTTATATGAATCTGCTTCATCTTATACCAAACTGCTTTCCTAAAGATGGTGACAGTCCTCACCACACCCAGAAATGTCTGTGTGAACCGAGTCCTGCACAGTTTGCAGTGCACTGGGGATCAATTGGTGAGGAGTAACTGCACGTGTGTAAACTCCATGAACCTGGGGGAGTCTTGTGTGAATTTTCTCCATGGATATGTCTATGTCTTCTGACCATCTGTTAAAACTTCTGTGTTAATTGGGTCTCAAGATGGGACAAAGGCTTAAAACAAAACATGCATCAGGGTTTGCAAGAGGCTGGTGTTAAGTCTCTGAACTCACTTGTAAGTCTCTACTTCTCTAGCTGCCAGCCTCAGATTTTCCTCCATTGCCATCAGCTGCCTCTGCATTTTCTGCTTCGGCTGGTGTTAAGTCTCTGAACTCACTTGTAACTCTCTACTTCCCCAGCTGCCAGCCTCAGATTTTCCTCCATTGCCATCAGCTGCCTCTGCGTTTTCTGCTTCGGCTGGTGTTAAGTCTCTGAACTCACTTGTAACTCTCTACTTCCCCGGCTGCCAGCCTCAGATTTTCCTCCATTGCCATCAGCTGCCTCTGCATTTTCTGCTTCGGTTGTTCTCTCCATCTCTGGTATGTTAGAAACAATTGATCTTATCTGGCACTATGAAGCTGAAATCAGTTTTTGGTTTCATGCTTTGGCCTGAAGAAAACAAGTTTCACTTCATGGTAGTTTAAACCTAAGAAAACCAAGATGAACATAGGAACTGTAGTTCAATGAGATTACACTTAAAACTACTTCAAAGATGAGGAAACAATGTCATCTATGTGCTGTCTTGTCTCTAGAAGAAGGCACCATGCTTCTTAGAAAATTGTACTATTTTGAATATTCATATCATACATCACTGCTCCTGGGCATCTTTCCAAAGGAATTAAACTCAGAATATTATAGTGATACATGCATACCCATGTCCATAGCGGCACAATTCACAATAGCCTTATTATGGAACCAGCCCAGGTGTCCATCAGATGAATGGATCACAAAACAGTATATACACAGTGGAATTTTACTTAACCATAAACATGAACAAAATCATATCATTTGTAGGAAAATGGATGGAACTTGAAAATAGTATGCCAAGCAAGATTAGCCAATCTCAAAAAATGAATAGTCATATGTTTTCTCTTTTATGTGGAAGTTAGATAAAAATTTGGAAATAAGCCGGGCGTGGTAGCACACGCTTGTAATCCCAGTGCTTGGGAGGCGGAGACTGGAGGATCCCGGTTCGCAGCCAGCCTCAGCTACTTAGTGAGGCCCTCCGCAACTTCGTGAAACCCGGTTTCAAAATAAAGTATAAAAAATAGGGCCAGGGGTGTAGCTCGGAGGTAGAATGCCCCTGGGTTCAATCCCCGCAAAAAAAAAAAAAAAGTTGGAAATAAGGTTAACATCAGGTAGAAGAGCAGAGACTCCAGTGGAGTGATAGAGGGGGTTTAAGAGAGTCAGAAGGGGGATGGAGTCGTAAAGAATGTAACAGTTGAAATAATGCTATGTATGTATACAAAATTACCAGTTCCAATCTCAAAGACATGTACAGGGAGGAAGAAGGAGGGGGTTGGGCCTGGAGAGAAGTGCTCCAAGAGTTGTGTGCAAGTATGTTCCTATCACTCTATACCCCAGTGTGATGTATAACTACAATACACCAAATAAAAGTGTATAAAAATTATATCACCACCAGAGATGGAACAGGTAGAAAATTCAAGCCACCAATCAATTTCCATTTCTGTCCCCCTCCTGACCCATGGAGTCTTGTGTCTCCATGGGGACACCTTTTGCCTGGCAACCTGAATTCTTTGCTGAGCCTTCAGACTCTTGATAGGCTCAGAATACGTCTTCATCATCTTCCCATTTCCCCAAGAGCCAGGCTGTGCCAAAGTACTCCCTCCACATTTCAGACTCAGAGCATCTTTAGCTTTATAAAGGTTTCTATGCAAAACTAAGCTCCACCTATTCTTCCTTTTCTCAAGAAGTGTTCCTCTTCCTGGGCTCTAATCTAAACTCATGGCAACTTCTCCTACATTGCCATTCAGACCTCAGCCCAGCAAGGGTACAGTTCTGAGGAGGTAAGAAGTCAGCCAGACCTTTACACCTATTTCAATTAGAATCCACATCAGATGCAAGTACTGAAAAAATATTACAAAGACAATAGAAGACTAGGATCTTGATGCCTTGGAGGCAATGTCTGAGAGAGGAAGAAACAAAAATATGTCAAAATCTATTATTTGGAAATATCTGTCATTCCTGGTAAAAGTCAATAATCTAATAAAATGGAAGTGATTATTTAGCTCAACATAATGAATTCATTAGAATAAAAATAAGAAATTTTTGAATCTCCTGTTTTAGTATTAATACTTCATAAGTCATTTGTGACAAAGAGGACAGAGTTAACTTATGATAGACAAAAAGATCACTCTGCATTTTATTAAATAAACATCAATCTAAATTTTTTCATGAAAATATAAAGCATTTTATAATTACTATTACCATATATCACCTATAACCTAGTGTTTATAACAAAATCCCAGAAACTAGGGTTTTATTGATTGATTTTTTATGCCTGATATTTATTTATTTTTTTAATTGGTGCATTGTAATCATATACCTTGATGGGTTTCAGGGTGGTAGAAGTATACATGCACACATTGGTCAATTAGCCCTCCCCCAATTCCCACCCCTGTTCCCTCCCCCTTCCCTCCTTCTCCTGCTCAGCATAGTAGTTGACTTTGATATATTTGTGTGTGTACATCCTAAGCATTAGGGTGTTTCCCTCTTTCGCCCTCCCATCTCCCTCAATTAGGTCTCCTTCTTTACTCATCTGAGGTATTCTCCATCTTTCCTGGAGTCCCTCCTATGCCCTGTTCTCCCTAGCTTGCACATATTAGGGAGAACATCCGACTTTTCACTTTTTGTGACTGACTAATCTCACTAAGCATATCTCTAATTCCATTCATTTCCCTGAAAATGATGTAATTTTGTTCTTCTTGTTGGCTGCATAAAATTCCATTGTGTACTTGTGTATGCTAGGCAAATGCTCCACTAATGAGCTGTACCCTAGGCCCCCAAGAATTGTTTTAAAAACCCTCTAAGAAAGCAAACATACAGGGAAAATCTGTATACTAAGATGTGTCTCCTTACCTCAAAGAAAGCATCTTAGAAACCTAAGAGAAAGTTGGATGGCTTCTGAATAAACAATTTGAACAAATCAGGTCCTATGACTTTCCCAGACTGCCAAGCAGAAGATCACCCAATCAGAAAAAGGTGGGAGATGACTAGAGCAGTTCTTTTAGTTTACTCAAAACACATCACCAATCAAGGGAAAGTGTCAGGGTTCAAAAATGGTATTGCATTAATGATAAAGGGTCAACTTATCAAAAAGACATAACAATTCTCAATGTGACTGTACCTAACAAAAGTGTGTCAAAGTACAGGAGTTTGGGCTGGGGATACTGCAGGGGTAGAGGGCTTGCCTAGCATTTGTGAAACCTGAGTGAGGCCTAGGTTAGATACCCATTACTAAAAAAAATAAAAAATAAAAAGAAGTAGGATGCTCAAACTGATTGGACTGCAATGAGAAATAGAAAGGACTTTGTCATTTGACAGTTCAGCAACCCTCTATCAGTCACTGATAGGTACAGCAGGCAGAAAATCAGTAAAAAAAATAAAAGTACCAAACAGCAGCATTGGTTAGCTTGATCCATTGAAATGGATAGAATATTTACTTTGTGTGTACATATGTGTGTGTGTGTGTGTGTGTGTGTGTGTGTGTGTGTGTGTTTGTATGTTTTGCTGGAGATTGAACCCAGGGGAATTCTACCTCCAAGCTACACCCCCAGCCCTATTTTATCTTTTATTTGGAAATAGGGTCTAGCTAAGTTGCTGAGGGCCTCACTGAATTGCTGAGACTGGCTTTCAACCTGTGACCATCCTGTCTCAGCCTCTCAAGTACTGGAATTACAGGCATGCTCCACCATGCCTGGCTGGATACTTCCATTTAGAACAACAGAGTATACATTCTTTTTAAATTCACATGGAACATTCACCAAGATGGACCACATTCAGGGCAATTAAATACATTAACAAGTTTAAAGAAGTAGAAATCATAGAAAGATTGCTCTCAGTTTACAGTGGAATAAGAAGCATATACCAGGAATGCAAAGAAATACTTGGAGATGAGACAGCACAGTTCTCAACAACACATGGGGCAAAGAAGAATCCACAAGTACATTAAAATATTTCAATCTAAATTATAATAAAAGCAGTATTTATTAAAATGTGTGGGGTACAGTGAAAGCATGATTAAAGGTGAATTTAAAATTGGGAATGTAAATAAAAGGTGTAGTGACTATAAATATTTCTGCTTATGTGGGCTTAAAATTTCAGCTATAAGGTATTCAAGTATACTCACAGTAAGCACAGTTTTCTGTGCAAAAATGGCCCATGAAGATATGCCCCAAACGGCACAAATATTTATCATCTTCAGAACACCAAAAACATCAGGCCAAGGTTGAAAATGGCTATGGAGGATATCAACCAGCTGCAATAAAAATATTGGAAAGAATTAGGAGCCTCAAGAATGTTTAGAACACATCAGTCTTAAAGAATCCTGAAGGATGTGCCAACAGGTAACCACACTTCTCAGGTGACTCCAGTGGGTTGCACTGCTCCTCGAAATGTGGGAAGTTGCCAGCCCCATGGGATCTTCCTTGGCTGGCAGTGGTGTTAGACACTGTGAATGTGGGTGTCTTTAGGCAGGGTGCTGTTTCTAGTTCACCACAGGCCCTGCCCTCCCCTGTCTACTGCTGCCTATCAATCCCTCTGAGTCATAATTTTCCTTTGGACTAGGTGATTTGTATTATTTAAAGATCAGTGTATGAAGAAATACAATAGGAACACGACTATATTCAGACATGATCACATTTTAGTGCTTAAATGTACCAAGGTGCAGATAATGAAATGACACAAAGGGTGAGGACTTCTCTAAGTTTCCTGTTGTTCATTCTATGGACTCTTACGGGAATGAAGACCAGACTTCTCAGTGACTGCAGACTGACTGAAAAGTGTACCCTATAGATATAATCCTCTGGATTTAACTGTAAGTGCTTCCAAACTTAGCACCTTAATTCTAAATAGTTCCTTCAAGAAAGGGACTTGATAGGAGATAGTCATTAAGAGGATGTGTCACAGCATCAAGAGTAGGAAGGAATTCATGATGCATGCAACACAGAAATGATTGCATGAACACCGCACTGCACAGAATAAAGCTCAGAACTAAAGAGGACACACAGTACTCTGTTGTGGGCCTTGTTAGTCATCAGCTTTGAGGTCACCTCAGTCCGGGTTGGGAGGGGCACAAACTGCCCACCCAAGTGGAGATTGCAGCACACAGACAAATCTCCAAGGACCAAATGAGACCAATAAGCAAAGACTCTGACAACTTCCTTGTTTACCCTTTCCTTCCCTGATTCATCTATGACTACTTTAATGTTTTTCCCTGACTCACCCATGACTGCTTTGCTGTTTTCTGTGATTAATATGTTTTGGTTATAACTCTCAATAAAAGTGGGACACTGATGGAAGGAAGAAGAGAGAGAAGAAATATCTCTTCTCCTCCCCAGCCTCCTCAGATCTTGTCATGTTGAATCCATTGTCATTCATGTGAGAGACTTCTAATCAATCAACTGTACACCATCCACAACAAATGGTGCTGCTACAAATAGCGCCCTACATGGGCCAGGAAACCTAAAGAGTTTCTCGCATCCCTTCAGCTGCCAAGGTCATGACCAGCTTGGAAGGGAAATCAAGAAAGTGCTTGAAAGGGCTGGGTAACAATCTGAGGAATTTTTCATCTAATATGTATTGTTTGCTTAGACAGGGGATGGAGTTTGTTGTTTTCTCTGCTTGGGCTTGCTGGGGCTTGCTTAATACTTTTTCGATACCCTGTGCTGCTGCTGCCCACCCTTTGACTCCCACTTGATCGGCTGCGGGGAAAACCAAAAGTAAAAATAATGATGCCTTTCCTCCTCTACCTGCTAAACTGTCTCCTAACAATCCTTTTAAACATGATTTATAAGCTGGGCGTGGTGGCACATGCTTGTAATACCAGTACTTTGGGAGGCAGAGACCGGAGGATCCGGGTTCGCAGCTAGCCTCAGCTCTTTCTCTCTCTCTCTCTCTCTCTCTCTCTCTCTACTTAGTGAGGCCCTCCGCAACTTTGTGAGACCCTGTTTCAAAATAAAGTATAAAAAATAGGGCCGGGGGTGTAGCGCGGAGGTAGAACGCCCCTGGGTTCAATCCCCGGTACCGCCAAAAAAAAAAAAGATTTATACCCCATTATATATATACTTTATTATATTCAGCTCTTAAGAAGGGTCTGGATAAGGGTTAAAGTGATGGAGATGCTATCTTACAACAGATAATGTCTGTCATACGCTATTATTCAAGGACCTAATCCAAATTATCTACAGAAAATTTTAAGAAAACATGTCCCTTTTGATTTTAAATTGTTAAAAAGTCCTCACTCTTTATTGACCTTTGCTTAATATAATATTTGGTTTTTAAAAAATATAGTGAGGGATGTATACATCAGGCTTCAAAAAATTTATAATTCCATTTTCTAATATTATTTGTTGACGCAATCCTGGAACTCCGACCAGCAGAGTCCAGGAAAGACGACACACAGACACTTCAGTACAGATGGTGCAGCTTCCTCTTTATTAACATCTGCCTCCCGCTTATATTATGTATGAGCAACCCCTCCCCAGTCACCCCAGAAGCAATCCTCCAATCACACCTCTCTCACGCCATATACACGCAGGCCAGGCTTTTTCTCATAGGTTCTCCAGCAGCAAGCACGCAATGAGCATGCACCAAACGCGTGCGCTTCTCAACTGCTCATGTGCTAGGTCTGGTAAACAAGTGCAGGTCACAAGACTTGGCAGCCAGCCACGGCGCCATCTTGGCTGGCTCGACCAAGCCCAGCTTCCCACATCTCCCCCTTTTTGTTTTATTAGAACAACAAGAGGCTTGTGACCGTGCCTGTCTTAGGTTGCCATCAATCATCCCTCATCCTTACCCGTCATCGGCTCAGCAACATCATGGTTGCCTGCCTGTCTTAGGTTGGTATGAGGATGTGATGATCTTACCTGTCTTTGACTACCGGTCCATCATGCTAAGCCACACAATGGGAGAACTACCAGCCTCTAGCGCTGCCATTGCTTGTATCAACATATGCTGCTGAGCAGAGGTTTGTCTTTTCATTCGCAACATGCATCCAACCATCAATCCACAAGCCAGCAAAGCCAGCAACAAAAGGAATCCCCAAAAAGCCATTCCCCCCCCAGTCTTTGAGAAAACCAACAGCTCCTCTGATGGTGTCCATCCATTGTTGTGCCAAAGCAATCTTGACTCTGGTGCTATTCACAGCTACTATAGACGCGCGAAGCTCACTCATGGTCCGCTCGAATTCATGGCTCTAATTTCCAAGCAACATGATCCCCAGCCGTCGGGACAAATTACCTGCTCGGGAAAAATTCTCATACTGGATAGAGGTCAATTACTCCTGGGTGAACTATCAATCCAGATAGGGTGGTAGAACTGCGGCCAAGCAAAAGACCTACTGTATCCTTAGGCAAGGGTCCCCGAAAATCTGAACTAACAGTCAGGGGTTAGTATGAGTCTGGTGGTGGCACAGATGTCCAGTCCTGCGCTGCTGGCTGTGGCTCTCCTTGGGGTTCTAGCGGTATGTGCGTCCGTGGAACTTGTTGTATGATGGGCCATGGGGTTGGCGCTTGTTGCATCGCCCCATATATTTGTGGGCCCTGAGGCGGAGGGCCCCGACGGCCATTTTTTGGCCGCGCTCCAGACTGTACAGGGGGCAGTGGATTCCCATCCACGTCCCATTTAGACATACATTCCCCAGCCCAATGATTGCCTTTCCGACAGCGGGGACACAACCGCGGTTATGGGGTGGCCCCTTGGGGAGGCCTTGCTGGTCTAACTTGGCCCTGACGTTGAGGGCAGTCCTTTTTAAAATGCCCAGGTTGACCGCAAGCATAGCACCCTCCTCGCACTCCCCCTTGACCAGGCTGGTACGGCTTTCCTTTTAGTCCTGCTACAATAGCCGCGGCAATAGCTTGGCCCTGCATAACACTCTCATTAATATCTCTGCAAACCTTAAGCCACACATCT
>PVJS01028322.1:0-25594 GCA_004027185.1 Glis glis
AAAAAAAAAAAAAAGAAAAGAAAAACTTCTGACTTTTATACCATATACATGAGTTAGGAACTTACATTATTGTTATCAAGGTTTTCCACTACTTTTTGCTCATATACAATGTATAAAAGTTTCTGTCTCCAATAATTTGACTTACCAAACTAGAATTCTATCTGGCATCATACTTGTCCTATAAACATCTTAATAACAACAAGATTCCCTTCTCTATATTATTTACCTATGACAGCTCTGCACATAGAATTGAAACAACATATAAATAAAATGATATTCATTTAACTATGTCATCATCCCTCAGTATCCTTTGGGAATTTGTTCTGGGTCTTCTTTGAAGTTACCAAAATCTGCAGATACTCAAATCTCTTACATAACAAGGAATAGTATTTGCATACATCCTACACACACCCTGCTGCATACTTTAAATCAACTCTGAGTAAATTATTTTAATACTTAATACAATATAAATGGTATGTAAAGAGTTGTGATACTGTATTGTTTAGTGAATAATGACAAGAAAAATGTCCATTCTTGTTTAGTATGGATACAATTTTTTGGTCAAATAGTTTTTATCTAGTTTTGATTGAATACACAGATGTGGGACTCATAGATATAAAGAATGAAATTTGTTAAGATTTCACTCAATTGAATTATAGTTAACATTGAGGAAATATTTTATTCCCACTCACTTCAAATTATACTCTAAATAAAACTATGTTACCTACTTGTCTTCTTTGTTTTTTTACTATCAGAAAAATATCCTTATAATCAGTGCACTTGAGAAGACTACCAGACTTTTAGCTAATTTATCTTTTTTGTACTTAATTATTATGTTGTAAAATAATTTCCAGAATATTGTTTTAGGGTAAGAGCAATTAAGTTAGAAAACTCACAACTAAATTTATCTTTCAAATACACTACTACAACAGAGACATTTTTAAAAATTAACATAAATAAAAGGATTTCATATTCTATACTACTTTGTTTTCTCTTGCTATCAGGACTCTAAAATAATTTCTCTAAGAAAATAAATTTTGATTTTTTCATATCAAAGTTTAATCACTTGTGTGCACACACATACATACACATTCACAGAGAAAAATACAATGTATCTCCACTAAGCAAGCACAAAAGCTATCATATACCCCAAATCCAGAATAATAGTCTCCTAAATATGAATTAACAAATATGAATAAAGAAATTCCTTCCCTGAATGAGAAAATTCTGCTTCCATAGAGATAATCTAACTAGGAAAGAAGTAAGATTAATTCTTTGCTGATATTCCAAAGATTACTTCAAACTCATGAGATATACTGTACTAATCTGAAAAACACTTATGTTTGTAAATTAATATCATAGAGATTCTGTGAAAAATATAAAGAAAATACAGAGTTGTATTCAGTTATCTCAGTTCAGTTCATATAGAAATGTAGATAAGTAAGAAAATATAACAAGAAAAGATAAGAGATTAGGACTAGTTCTATCAAACATTAAGTTTATTATACTACAAAATAATTTAAAAAGTGAGGTACTGCCGGGCGTGGTGGCACATGCTTTGGGAGGCGGAGACTGGAGGATGGCGCGTTCACGGCCAGCCTCAGCTCTCTCTCTCTGTCTCTCTCTCTCTCTCTCTCTCTCGACTTAGTGAGGCCCTCCGCAACTTCGTGAGACCAGGTTTCAAAATAAAGTATAAAAAATAGGGACAGGGGGATAGCACGGAGGTAGAATGCCCCTGGGTTCAATCCTCGGTACCGCAAAAAAAAAAAAAAAGTGAGGTACTAGTCTAAGAAAAGATAAAACAATAAAGCAGACTGGAAAACACCATAATATTTCACATCATATTCAAGAACTACATTAAATAAATGGTTACAGATCAATTAAGATGAAATATTGGGTAAAACAGTGAATATATATAAATAGAGAGATAGATGGTCATTATAATATAAATATCTCTAAATAAATATCATTCTGTTATACTGATCAATTATATTAAATAAGATTTTTTTAAATTAAAAATCATTTATGAAACTATTTTGAATAGAAACTAAAAATATGAAGGGAAAGAGAATGGTATCAGAATATAGTAAAATAGAAAGCCCTAGACCCTCCTTGTTCCCACAGAGTCCTTGGCCCAGCAACAAGATGGTGAGCAATTTCTTTTGTAAGACATTCAGAACCCCATTATGAAGATCCTATACCGCAGCAAATGTGAAACCAGCTGCGTCAGCCACTAACAACTCGGGGCACTTTCATGACATGCTTCTTCTCATGGGCACAGCACTGCATGGTCAGGAGATGACTCCCAGCTCCTGGGAGCATGTTTGATGGTCTTATTGCAGGGGGCTGTCCAAAGAAATGGATGGGTCTTGCCTGTTTTGGAGGACCTATGGGAGCCAGAGTAGTCCAGATGCCTGGAGGCCACAGAGAACAACAAGAACAAGAACAACAAAAAAATCCAAAAATGCCGGGCGTGGTGGCACACGCTTGTAATCCCAGTACTTTGGGAGGCGGAGACCGGAGGATCAGGGTTCCTAGTCAGCCTCAGCTCTCTCTCTCTCTCTCTCTCCCTGTTTCTCTTTCTCTCTCTCTCTACTTAGTGAGGCCCTCCGCAACTTTGTGAGACCTGGTTTCAAAATAAAGCATAAAAAAATAGGGCCGGGGGTGTAGCACGGAGGTAGAACGCCCCTGGGTTCAATCCCCGGTACCGCAAAAAAAAACCCCAAAAATAATTAAGATTTTTAAAAATGAAAATATAGGATGAGCTTAAGTCCAACAAGACACAAAGACACATAATCAGGTTGTCAAAGTTCAAGAACAAAAGAGAATTTTGAAAGTAGCAAGATATGTCTCTCACAATATATTATATATCAAATATTATATATTCAATATATTTTGTCTTTCTGAAAGAAAGAGAAAAATGAAAAATACCAATCAAGAATAATACATCAGTTGGGCGTGGTGGTGCACGCTTGTAATCTCAGTACTTGGGAGGCTGAGACTGGAGGATCCGGGTTCGTGGCCACCCTTAGCTACTTAGTGAGGCCCTCTGCAACCTCGTGAGACCCGGTTTCAAAATAAAGTATAAAAATAGGGCCATATAAATAAATGTTGAGGGAATTCATCATAAGTCTGCCTTATAAAAAATGTTAAATGCAGTCCTTTGATTTGAAATGAAAAATACCAAAGAGAAACAAAAAGTAAATGAAAATGTAGAGCTCACTGATAAAGGTAAACACACACATAAATTCAAAATACTATTGTAACAGTGTTCTGTAAATTGGTTTTAGTTCTGTTATAGAAGTTTAAGCATCACTTTTCCTCAAGGAAATGTAAATGAAAACCATAATAAAATATCACTTCCCACCTTTTAGAATTTTATTTTAATTTTAATTTTAATTTTTTTTTTTGCGGTACCAGGGATTGAACGCAGGGGCGTTCTACCTCCGCGCTACACCCCCGGCCCTATTTTTTATACTTTTATTTTTGAAACCGGGTCTCACAAAGTTGTGGAGGGCCTCTCTAAGGAGAGAGAGAGAGAGAGAGAGAGACAGCGAGAGAGCTGAGGCTGGCTGCGAACCCGGATCCTCCGGTCTCCGCCTCCCAAAGTACTGGGATTAGAAGCGTGTGCCACCACGCCTAGCAAGAATTTTCATTATGAAAACAAACAAACAGAAAATAGTTACTGACAAGGATCTAGAGGAAAGTGAACCTTGTACATTGCTTTTGAGAGTATAAAATGATACAAGCATTTAGGAAAATTAGCAGGTTCCTAATAAATTAAAAATAGAAAGTTCATGTGATCTAGAAACACCATTTATCAAAAAAAATTAAAATCAAGTTCTTGAGGATATATTTTCACTTGAAATGCACAATTATTCACAATAGTCCAGAGATAGAACTTACCTAAATGTCTGTAGATGGATAAATCAATAATGAAAATGTAGTTTATACATACAATTAAATATTATTCAGTCACAAAACAAAAGGAAATCTTGCAATATGTTACAACATGAAAGAAACTTGTGAACATTTTCCTATATAAAATGAGCCAGTCACAGAAGGACAAATACTTCATGATTCTACTTAAAAGGGTGTCTAATGTGGTCAATATCATAAAAACATAAAGTAGGATGATGAATTCTGAGGTGTAGGGGAAGGGAGAAATGAATGTTGATCAATGTATATAAAGGTTTAGTCATGCAAGGTAAAAAAATTCTAATGATACATAGTTAATAATACTGAACTGTGCATTTACAATTTTTAAGAGGGTAGATGTCATATTATATATTTTTGAAACTAGAAAGAAAAATTATAGGGAAACACATTTTAAAACTTCAAAGATTTATAAAAATTCCACAGAGCAATAATAACATATTTGACTATACTTAGATATTAAAATATTCCAATTAAAATAAGATCAGAAGGTAAAAACAAGCCATTAAGATACATTAAAATAAATAACTAAAAAAACAATTAGGACAGATACATAGGGCAAATACATAATGACTTTAATATATGTAGAGTTCTGGTAAATCAATGTACCACAACACTATGTCTTCAATTACAGGACAAGCAAATATATAGCAGAAAATTAGCAAAAGAATCATAACTAATTAAGGGACAATACCAAATTTTGCCCTAACAATAATTAAAGAAATTGAAAAGTACTATGTATTATAACAAATCATATATTAACAATGTAGAAACATTAAAAATTGAACCTGAAACCTTTCCATCTAATATGGATTTGTCAGCAGAGTCAACTGGCTGAACTTGGAGAAAAGTTGAAATTAATTGCACACACACACACACACACACACACACACACACACACACACACTTAGTATAGACGGAGAGTATATCCTTCCAAATACTGGTGGGTTAGAAGAAAGGATGGTGTTTTGGTTAACTCTTGCTGAATAAATGGAGCAAGAAGTTCTGTGCTGAATATATACAAGTGTCTGCATTAAGAACAGTTTTTCACTGAGAATAATATGAAACAATCCATATTGATTTCAATGAGACACATTAGTTTAAATGTAATTATGGTAAAGATACTAGGGTTTTGTTTGGAATTCATGAAAGACTTTAATAAGTAGGTCTCATAACAGTGTGTTTAACTATTTGAATTCTTCTCCTTTGGCAAATTAGCCTTCTAAGCATTGGACCCAGGCTCAAAATTTGTGTTAAAATTGCTGGATGGTTTTTCAATAAGTGCCAGGGACAAAGAAAGACAATTCAGGTAATAGCTACAAGGTTAGGAACTTTGTTAGCCTATTTTCCATTAGTATAATGAACTACCTGAAGCTGGATAGTTTATAAATGAAAGAGGTTTATTGAGCTCACAATTCTAAAGGTTCAAGGACATGGCACTAGATTCTGTTTGGCTCTGGTACAGCCTCAAGGCAGGTGGGGTCACAACAGCAGGAGCAGGCATGTGCTAGGGGGGGAAGATCACGAGATGGGAAACTACAGAAAGGGATTCCGTAAAGCTTACAGTTTTGTAAGAATTCTCTCATAAAAACTAATTCAGGGTCCTAGAGGAACTATTTTAAGTTCTTTCCAAGAACAGCCCTCTATATGATTTCTTGCTATGCTTCATCTCTTAAAATTTCTACCACCTCTAACATTGGAGTCCCCATTGGAGTCCAACCTTCCAACATATGAATCCTTGAGGGAAAAACCACATCCAAATCACAGCAGAAACTTAAGGATGAGTGCAAGTATTTAGAGACAAAAACTCAGGTCCATTACAAAAAATGTGGCAACTTATTTGTTAGGAAAGGAGGAGGCAAAGACTGGATATATTCCAAGTGAAAAAAAAATGTTCAGATGTCCTATTATAATATTCTTGTGCATTAGCCATTAAAAATGTATAACAAACACCTACTTGTAGAAAACAGTGAAACAGTGTGTGATAATATAACAAATGAATCGTCACTGTGTCCATGTTTCCATCCAATGAACAAAATCCAAGAAATCCCCAAAGAAAGCAGAATATAACTATTTCCATGCATGTTTCAATGAAAACAGGAAAAAACAACAGAATTCTGATATATGTGGGTAACAAAACTGATATTCCTTACATTGAAAGCTTGAATTACAATAAACTATTTAGTCAAGGCATTTTTTTAGTAAATTAGAAAGTCATTCTTTTGAAATGTATTAGGGAAGATAGAAAGTCTCCATGGAAATTAATTAGTAAATATTCTACTAAAAGTATGCTGTGAGTAGTTGACTTACAAGAGATTGGTAATAACTTGCAAATTATATTAATAAGGGCTCTAAAATTAGAAAATTA
This sequence comes from Glis glis, assembly GCA_004027185.1. Lineage (NCBI taxonomy): Eukaryota > Metazoa > Chordata > Mammalia > Rodentia > Gliridae > Glis > Glis glis. The sequence goes on from PVJS01028322.1 coordinate 6,305, forward strand.
AATTGCATGAAACACAAATGATATGTAGAAAAAAATTAGATCAGAAAACCTTAGTAGAATAGAAACTATTGGTCTCACATGTAAATCTTTCTAAACGTTATAATTAGGAAAAGACTGAAAGTGTTTATCACAAATCTACAACCTAATCATTAAATTTATTTTATTTCTATGTAATCATGTTATATCATAAAACAGATTTAGTTCTAAATTCACAGAGTTTTACATTCCTCACAAACTTTTTTTTGTTATTATTTGGTCAATGATGGTGGCCAGGAAGCAGAGAGGGAGAGGCCAGAGAAATATATATCTTTTAAGACATGTCACCAGTAACCGATTTCCTCTATGTGGTCCCCACCTCGCAAAGTCTCCATCATCTCCCAATAGCACCACCATCTGTGGATCAAGCCTTCAACCCATGACCTTTTGGATGGGACATTTTCCATCCAAACTATAACAAGCATGAATTGTCTTTAAGTGTTCTAGCATTCTCTAATGCCCTGAACTGAGAGTACAGATTGTGGAAAATATTTGTAGGAATGGGAGATTTAAGGAGAAACTTGTCCACTAACCAAGGTATAAAATGTAGGCAAAAAATGTAGGTATAAAATGTAGGCAAAAAAATAAGGATATTGCTGTGACATTTGAATTTGAGATTTGGTCAGCAAACCAAATGCACATTACAAATTATATATGTACTGCAACCTTCCTAAGATGAATCAAGAAGATATAGAAAATTTAAATCGACCAATAGGAATTAAAGAGATTGAAGCAGCAATAAAGAGCCTACCATCAAAGAAAAGTCCAGCTCCAGATGGTTTCACAAGTGAATTTTATAAAACCTTTACAGAAGAATTAATCCCAATACTATTCAATCTATTCTGTGAAATAGAAAGAAACGGGACTCTCCCAAATACATTCTATGAAGCCAACATCACACTAATGCCAAAACCAAATAAAGACAGCTTAAGAAAAGGAAACTACAGACCTATGGGAGAAGACAGACAGAATGGGAGAAGATTTTTGCCAGTTACTCCTGTGATAGAGGACTAATATCTAGAATATACGGAGAACTTTAAAAAATCACCACTAAAAAAAAATAACCCAATCAAAAAATGGGCAAGTGAACTAAATAGACACTTCACAGAAGAACAAATTCAAATGGCCCATAAAAGTATGAAAAAAATGTTCAACATCATTAACAATCAGAGAGATGCAAATCAAAAATACCCTGAGATTTCACCTAACCCCAATTAGAATGGCAATCATTAAAAACACAAACAACAACAAATGCTGGCAAGTATGTAGAGAAGTAGGAACTCTAATACACTGTTGGTGGAATTGCAAAGTAGTGCAACCACTTTGGAAAATAGGGTGGAGGATCCTCAGAGGAATGGGAATGAACCTATCATATGACCCAGCAATACCACTTCTAGGCATCTACCCAAAAGGACTGAAACCAAACTACCAGACTAATGCATGTGTATCTATGTTTATAGCTGCACAATTCACAATTGCCAAACTTTGTAACCAGCCAAGGTGTCCATCAACAGATGAATGGATCACAAAACTATGGGATATGTACACAACGGAATTTTACACAGCCACAAAGAGCAAAATTACATCATTTGCAGGAAAATGGAGGGCACTGGAGAACATTATGCTAAGTGAAATTAGTCAGTCACAAAGATTGAAAAGTCGGATGTTCTCCCTAATATGTGGAAGCTAGGGAGAATGGGACTTAGAAAGCAACCCCAGACAGAGAAGGAGAAAACTTTAGTTGAGCAAAGAAGACGACCTAAGGGAGACGGGAGGGGGGAAGTGGGAAACACACTAATGCACATGATGTGTACACACAAACTTATTAGAGTCAATCACTATGCTGAGCACGAAAAGGAGGGAAGGGGGAGGGAATAGGGTGGGATTTGAGGGCGGGCTAAATGAGCAATGTGTGCATGCATGCTTCTGATACCCTGGCACTTATTAAAACATATAACTACGATGCATCAATAAATGTAATAAATAAAAAAGGAAAACATAAATTAATTAATTAAAAAATAAAATAAAATAAAATAAATTATATATGTACTGTAAAGCCCTCTAATTATTATTTAAATATATTTTATATTATTACTTAAATGTTACTTTTGTACTTTGATTCTCAAATATCTGAATTTATTCTTCTGCTCCTATATTTAATATGAGTAAAATTTACTCTTTTATGGTTATTTATGGACATTTACTTCAAAGTCAGATAATCATATTGTAATCTGTTTCCATCATTAAATTGTTACCTGCTCATGAGTCTTACATTAACCACTGTAATCCAAAGTTTTTGCTATTTCATATAAGCATAACAGTACTTATTTATAAGATGATGGGGAATAATAAAGTCATCTAAAATGCTGAAGACAAGAACTGGCAAATGATGTGAATACTTCATAAGTGAAACTTTTATTAAGTTATGAATATATATATACATTTGCAATACTCTTACATAGTATATAAATCCAATTTTGATCCCATATATTAGATTATGTATATCATATTATAACTATACTATTTTCCTATATATACAAACTACTATATATGTATACATGTCATATCTATAAAACCTACAGTAATATTTATAATATTATAACTAATGAATTATCTGGCTTCCCCATTCATGAAATCCTAATCTATTCTTATTTTAATTATAAATGCACTGACCAAGATGGCTTTAACATTTCCCTGTGCTTGATCAAAGTTCAGACAGACTTGTTTTCTTCATGTAGGCCCCTGAGGTCACTTTTACTTCCAACTTTACAGAATCCAGATGATCTAAAGAGAAAGGCTCTTGCCCTCCCTTTTCATAGAGTGTTTACTTTAGAAAGTCTAGTAATTGTGAATTCTTTGTCTTTCCCTTACAGATGCAAATCTTTTTAAAAGCTTCTTGTCAATTTTACAACTCAGGAGTATCTTTTTCAAGGACCTGGGAACCATCCCTTTGAAATGCAATCATCAAGGAAGATAGTGCCCTTACATCCAAATTTCTGTGGAAAGGTAAGTGTCTGAATCCAAGCACCAGTCTTTAAACTATAAAACTACCTCTTGCTTAAAGTTAGGAATGTTTACTTTTCCTCTGGGTAAGGCCAATTAGGAAGCATAAATGGTGTATAATCCTCCTATCCCATCTTTTCAACACTCAATTTTTGCTTTTATAGCACCTTTTTAATGCAAAGGAAGGGAAAAGGAAAAAAGATATTATTATCACACAAATTAGAAGATATTTGGAACTAAAGGCCTCTTTTAATCTTATCAACCCTTAACTTTTAATTTATATTTAAATTAATATAATTACTTCTGATCTGCATTGCAGTTAGTGACAATTTTTATCAGAAGCTACAATAAAAATTATTGATACTAGAGATGGGAGTTTTTGACTTGGTGATGGCTAAAAAGAAATGGAACCAAGTGAGTGTGAATATAAGATGAGGCTTTAATTCACACATTAAGCCAAAGATGGTAAGCTGAAGGGACAGCACTGATTAAGGGGCCAGGCTGCTCTCTGAAAAATGAAAGATGTAAGCTTTTATTGATTTGATAGGGTGGACTAAAGTCAGGTAGTTTTCCATTGGCCTGTGGCACAGTTCCAAAAGATGTTTCTTTTTGCAGGAGATTCAGACCATTGGGGAGTCACAGTCAACTTGTACATGAAACTGATGACTAACTCTTGCATCTGGCCCCATCATCCTGTTCAAATATTCTGGCCTTGTTTGTTGATGTGGGCATTATGATAGGGCTGAAGGATGTTGGATGGTTTGGCCCCCACAGCTGCTGAAAAAGCACAAAGGTGTGATAGAAGAAAACACATACCAGCTAATCAACATGTTTACAAGAATCTGACTCAAAGGTTAAGGCAGCAAAGGAGATAGATAACTATGAAGACAGAAATGCCAAGCCTGTCATCTCATTCCAGTCACCCTTCAAACATCTACAAAAGCAGGCTTTAACTTCCTGAAAAGTAACCTAGGCAACTATTATAATCATGACCCACTTGTCAGAGATGTTATCTACAACAAGGCTGGTGGGAAACTAGTAATGCTTTACCCAGCTCTATGACCAACAAACTTAGTGATATTTAAGTTGACTAAGAACAAGTGAAGCTGGAGAGTTTATTTAGGTTTTTCCCATGGTAACAATTTCATCTTGTAACAGTCTGCTTCTCTGGTTTTATCAGGGTATCCTGGCAGTTCTGTTGTAATGAGCACAAGGGTGAAGAAGGAACATGCCACGCATATGCTACAAAGTGAAACAGACCCCTTTGAAATTAAAACCAACTTTCAGATGACTGCTTCTACTTCTGCCTGCTGAAGACAGATGTTGAGAAAGAGGCGACTGGCATTATCTGGCTAACCAAATTGGCATCTATACATTTTCTGTTTTTTGTCCCACTACACCTCCTTTTATAAAAAGCTTTCCTTGCCACTGATCCCCCATGAAGACAGACATTTGAGAAAGATCTATTCTGTCTTCCTCAAAGCCAGCTTTGAATAGACCTATGTTCCTTGCCAACTTGTCTCCTAAGTTATACTGGAGTGAGGAATAGTACAGCCCCGGTGGTTACAAAACAGTAATAGTTTATTGTACCCAGGGGTTTACTTCATTCTACCAGCCTTTTGTACCATCTTGTTGGTTCCTGACCATCTCATGGTTATCATTATGATTATTTAATAAAAAACACAACTTCCACGTAGAATTTGTTGTTAACCAAAGATTAATGGCCATCTCTGACAACCTATCTAAAAAGCTTATATCTAACCTTAAGAGTTATGCTTATTTGAAAACTTATTAATCTATTCCTTTCTCTATTTGTTTACTACTTTCCTCATTTTCATGTGGAATCCATTGTCTTGTTTGCCATGGTATATCTTGGGCCTGGTCCAGAGGAAAGATTAAGTATAAATTAATGCATAAATAATAAAGATAACCCAAGATAACTTTGGGTCTTGATCCACAACATTCCTTCTCTCCAGAATCCTGATGTTCTAGTCAGGCAAGGTCAAAGAGTCCATGGGAACTTTAATATAGATGCTGCTTCTTTAACTTCAGTTCACAGCCCAAATTACAGATTCCTGAACAAAACAAATATTCTTTAAGTCAACAAGCATTTAGGTGATTTGTTTCACAGCAGTAGATAACCAGAACATGACCTAAAATTGCTATGTTTCATGCTCAATTATTAATAGTGTGTATAAAACAGAGTCTATCCTAAATTTACATTTTGATATCACCTTATTCAATTAAACATTTAATTAGTTCATTCCTCTCTTGATAAAATTATTCATTTGAACTTAATTGTTTGGTGAAGGAAATTAAATATTTTTTCCCCCCACAGGGATCTTAAAAATGCAAAAAAAAACCCATTTTTTTCTGTTACGTTTTAGGGCATATAGCAAAAAGTGCTTAGCTGCTGTATCTTGTGTTGTGATTCCTAATGATGATTGATAAGAAGAGTACTTTTAATTATATTTTTAGCAGAGTTTTAAAAACAAAGCAATCATTTGGTGAGCATTGATTGACAGGTTGATTAATTTTACAGGTATATTATGCAGTTGCTGCTTATAACATATAAAAGTAAAGGTCAGCAGTACTTCAGCACATGGAGGAAAAAATGAAAAGACTTTATCCTATCCTTAGGTAACTAAGAATTGGAGAATTAAGCTTTTCTGGGTGCAGGTGTGAGACATTTGGTCTATTAAATTGCTGCATTACCAATAAGTAGTAAGAGAAAACCCCTATCATTCCTATCAACAAAGGGCAACAGCTGAAAAACTGAAAAACCTATCTAACTAAAAAACCTTCTAGTTTCACTTCTTACTTGTCTAAAACGCCACCAATTTTTGAGATTATGCAGCTGGGCAATATACTATTAGCCTCCCACTGTGCTTGCTATAGACAACGCCTCTGATGCACGAGCTATGATGATAACGGTTGCCTGGGTTACTTTTGGTGATGTGCTGACTGATTTGGCTGAAAGCAATGACTCCTCACTTGCGCCTGCAAATGTTTGATGGGTGACAAACATGCTGACATGGTTTGGCATCTCTGTCTTCATAGTATATCTGTCTCCTTTGCTGCCTTACTATTTGGGTCATATTCTACTCACCTTTACATATAGATAGGTTGATCATTTGAGAAATTATTTTTATTGGTGCATTGTAATTATACATCATAATGAGATTCAGAGTGATAGAAGCATACATACACACAGCACTTGGTGTGTTTTCCTCTGCATCCCACCCATTCTCGCCCCCTCCCCATAGATAATATCAACATTGATATAGATAACTTCATATATGAATAAAGGATTATTTGAATTATTTTTCCAAAACCTTAATATAGGGTTAACTTAACCGAGACTTACCTTTTTCTTTCTCTACTCTCCTTAAGGCTAAATACACCTACCAGCCACAAGGATCAGAAAAAATGAGTCATGAAAGAAATTAAAAGAGGTGGTACCTGAGTTCTTCAAAGATCTCTTTCTATTCCCAGGGAAGCCATGAAAGTTCCTTTCCTTTATTAGCCTATCACTCCCTCATTATTCCTATATTATATCTGTAACTACTCAACCCTCTGGAGTTGAGAAGATGATTTTTGAGTAAATTTCCCTTTTCTCCATTCTTTGGCCACTGAATAAAGTCTTTCTTCCCAACACTCATCTTTCACACATAAGTTTTTTTCTGGGGGATGAATCTCCAGACCCGGGTTCAGTAACTCTTTCTACTCCAAGATGATTAACATTTAATTGCAAGTTTATTGATTCCTGCCATACTGTATAACAATAACCATATAAGAAGTATTTACAGAAAATATAATAAAATTAAGCTAACTGCAACATTCCATTTAAATTTTTTACCAAGAGAATGAAGATTGATTTGCTCTGTCATAACAAACTTTGCTCATTCACCTGCTTAAACAAGCTGGGCATATTATTAGACACTTGGAACAAGATAGTTTCCTATTTATGTTTAGATATCTCATAAATTGAATTAACCACAAGATTGCCAATGTAACCTTATTTGCTCACTGTGATTGTTCTCTGTTGATGTTGGTAAGAATAAACATAACAATTAAAGAATTGAAGGAGCCACAATTAGAAATCAGTCTACATAAATTTATAATTTTCCCTATTTGGATTGGAAGATAATATAACAAAGGAAATGACATTCTTCACTAACATAGATGAAAATTCTATCATCCCCATAAAGTTGCACCCTTTTGTTAACTAAAAATGACCAAATCAAAAATGTTCAACATCATTAGCAATTAGAGAGATACAAATCAAAACTACTCTGAGATTTCACCTAACCCAAATTAGAATGGCAATCATTAAAAACACAAATAAAAATAAATACTGGTGAGGATGTAGAGAAGTAGAAACTCTGATACATTTTTGGTGGGATTGCAAATTACTGCAAACACTTTGGAAATCAATGTGAAGTGTGCTCAGAAGAATGGAAATGAATATACCATATGACCCAGCTATACTACCCCTGGGTATCCACCAAAAAATCGAAACCAGACTGATTACCATAGTAATGCATACATATCTTTATTTTTAACAGCACAAGTCATAATTGCCAAACTATAGAGCCAGTCTCGGTGTCCATGAACAGATGAATGGATTACAGAATTATGGGATATACACACAATGGAATTCTACTCAGCCGTAAAGAAGAACAAAATTATGTCATTTGCAGGAAAATGGATGGAACTGGAGAATATTATGTTAAGTGAGATTAGTCAGTCACAAAAAGTGAAAGGGCAAATGTTTTCCCTCATATGTGGAAGCTAGGGAGAAATTGGACACAGGAGGGACTCTAGACAAAGAAGGAGAAACCTTAGTGGACAGAGGGAAGTGACCTAATAGAGGGAGGTGAGAGGGGGGAGGGAGACTCCATGAGGGAAACACTTCAATGGACACAGTGTACATACACAAATTTATCAATGTCAATCACAATGTCATGCACAGGGAGGGAGAGGGAGTATAGTGGGAGCCGGGAAAGGGCTCACTGAGTGTCGTGTACATGTATGCCTCTATTACTCTGAAATTCATCATGTTGTATGATTAAAATCCACCAATAAAATAAAAAATGGCATAAGATACAAATATTCTAAGGAGTTATTATGGAAGAAAACTCTATATAAGAAAATAAACACTATTATAATAAATTATGACTGACTTTTAAAAAAATTCTCCTCTATTAAGCAGAAAAATATGAAATTTAATTTTTATCCCAACATACAAAAGTCAAAAATAAAGGATAGGATTTTTTGAATAAATTGTATTCCATTATATAGTTTTAAAGGTCATAATTGATGTTATACATTTCTTTATATTCATAAGTTATTTAAATACATTGTGGTTATTATAGAGTTATGACTATAAAATGTAAACTCATTATTCAGGTTAAATAAATTATGAAGTATTTAACTTAATATTTCAGAATATTATTTTCTAAAAATATAGGCCTATGTACAATTTAAATTTTATGCTACCATAATATTTAAATACTAATGTGGTACAGGTGATGCAGTAGACATAAGAAAGCATGTAATAATATTATAAATCTAAATATCCTTCCCTATCAGTGGTCAAATATAGATTGTCAGTCACTGTTGACAATATGAAGGAAATTTCTCTGTATTCTCTGCTAGTGCCATGATTTTGTAAGAAAATAAATTTATTGAATAAGTCAGTCTTATTTTGTTATATTCAACTGAATATTCATTTATTTTCATTCTTTAAAATTTTTAATCAATTTTTCTTCCTAGGAAATTGGAATTTTATTTAAGAACATTATGATTAAAATTCTAGAATTATTTATTAATTTTTCAGAAATTATATACTAGCTGGTATTTAATCAGTTTATTAGGAAAATGTCAATAAATCTCTACTACTTCAGGGACTGAGGCAGGAATATAGCAATTCTGAGGCCAGTCTGGGCAACTTAGTGAGAACCTGCCTCAAAATAAACATTTAAAAGGGCTATGGATGTAGTTTAGTGATAGATGACCACCAGTTTCTATTTCCAGTACTAGAAAAAAGAAAGAAAAGAAAATGTTAACCAAGTGAATCATATGTATTTTTTATTTGGCCATTGGAGCAAGAAGGCCTGAATATGGCATGATGTATTTTAACACTGCATTTGACATGATTTTTCTTATCAACTGGAGTATGTATGGGAAAATATACTCCAAATGAAAGCAGATTTAAGTAAAATTGTATACATTTAATAAAGATAACAATATAATGTTATTTTATAAAATCAAAGTGATTAAAGAGGAAGTCTTGGGCAAGATGCACAGAATGCTCTTTTTATTTAGATCCTATTAAACATGTACTATTAAATATTTTATGAAGATATAAAATGTATATGCCTTTCTGATAGCACAAGTCTAAATTTGTGTGTGTGTGTGTGTGTGTGTGTGTGTGTGTGTGTGTTTTGCAGGTTATTGAACCCACAGCCCTATGCATACCAGGCAAGCAATTTACCACTGAGGCACATCCACAGCCCCCTAAATGGGAACTTTTTTTGGGGGTATTAGGGTTTGAACCCAGGGGCATTCTACTTCCAAGATATTCCCCAGGCCCTTTTATTTTTTATTTTGAAATATAATAGGATCATGCTAAGTTGCTGAGGGTCTTGCTAAGTTGCTGAAACTGGCCTCAAACATTTGATCCTCCTATCTCAGCCTCCCAAGTACTGGGATCACAGGCTTGTGCCACCATGCACTGCTCCCTAAATAGGCTCTTATGTATGGAATTAAGCTTCTTCTTGTGAGGGAATGATACAATTATTCTCACAAGAATAATTTAAGTCTTACAATAAAGACTTCAGTAACAAACAAACAAAACATATCACAATCAAATTGGTTTGGGAAATGCTGCAAAACATATATGGCCATTATAAGTCACATTGTGTAATTGGATATTAACAGGAATTTTGTGGTAAATATTTATAACATAGCCAGGCATGGTAGCACATGCCCATAATCCCAGTACTTTGGAGGCTGAGACAGGAGGATTACAGGTTTGAGGGAACCCTCAGCAACTTAGTGAGACCCTATTTCAAAATAAAAATAAAATGGATTGGGGTTGTAGCTCAGAGGTAGAATGTCCCTAGGTTCAATCCCCAGTACCAAAAGAAGAAAAAAAATTCACATTAGTAAACATTTTTTTAGTCTCTCAGTAATTTAAGTAAAGGTGGTTCTCAGCTTATGATGGTTCACCTTACCATCTTTCAACTTTACAATGGTGCAAATGCAAGAAACATTCAGTGGAAACTACTTCAAATTTTGATCTTTTCTTAGATAATCACTCTGTGGTACAATACTCTTTTTCTTGAAGCTGGGCAGTGGCAGCTAGTCACATCTCCCAGTCAACCACACAATCCTGAGGAAAACGGACAAGTACTATATGGTGTACTATATTTGATATACTACAATTTTAAATTTGCAATTGGTTTTTTGGGTCATAACCCCATCAAGTCAAAAAGCATCTATATATTGGTAATGTTATAAAACATCTGTAGAGCTTTTTTATCATGCAAACTTAAAACTCTATGCCAATTAATCAACCCTCCCTGCCTTCTACCCTGGCCCTAATAACCACCATTTCTGTTTCTGTAAATTTGACTGCTTTAGGCAACTCATAGATATTTAACAGTTAAACTTGTTAATACAGTATTTCCCATATATACTTAATTTTGAAGCTACTTTCCCAGAAATGCATCCAATGTCACTTGTGAACTATAACTCTATAAAACAATACTTTTAGAAAAAGTCAACTATTAATTTTAGAAAAGAAAAAAAATTGTAGTAACATTCCCACTGCATTTTTAGGAAAATACTTTCTGACTAAAATTGACAAACTATAGAAATAAGGAAAACCAAATAGAATTATGAAATAACTGAAATCAATTATGTGGGAAGAATTATATTTAGTTTGGGAAGAGAATTTTGGAGATCACATCATAAAGTTTTCCTAATTATTTAAAGCTATATAACATTCAGTTGGGAATGGAGTGACTATATAAGACCATGAAAAGTATTTATAAAGTCAACAAGTCAGGTTTCAAATAGGAAGAATTAAATGGTCTCTAAAACAATTCAGCAATCTTTTATGGGAAGTTTGAAGTACAAGATTATATAAAAATGTAAGAAATATTGTAGAAGAGATTCCAAATCAGGTGTAAAGTTAGATATAAATATTTAAAATTGTCTAAAGTTATTTTATATGATTCTTGATTCCAAATTTAAAAACAATAAATTATGCCTTTCAAAACCAGGCAGGGAGCCAGGCTCAGTGGTGCATGCCTGTAATCCCAGTATTTGGGAGACTGAGAGAAGAGGATCAAAAGTTGGAAGCCAGTCTAAGCAACTGAAGGAGACCCTGTTTCAAAATAAAAATGAAAAGGGGTGAAGGTATAACTCTGCAGTAGAGCACCCTTAGGTTCAATCACCAATAACACACACACACACACACACACACACACACACACACACACACCAGAATATATATTGGATATTTTTTCTTAAAAATGTTTAGCTAATTTCTTTCTATTTTAGTTTTCAAGAAGTTATGCAAATATGGTACAAATTTATGTAATCTAATTAACTCCCTTGATTTTTTTTTGCATCAAAATTCTGAGAATATATGTATCCTTTTAATCTTCAGATACTTAACTGTGAATTATGAACACCTACCATTGTGAAAAATCTTAAGACCTGCTCCCAGTAGGTTTAGTCAAGGTTCATGCTGTTGTTCCCAGACTATATTTATCTTTCCCCAGACATATTACAGTCAGTGTAATCTGTTGATGACCACATGTTTCCTGGGGAGATTCAGTTTTCTGAATAAATTAGTTTTGGTAAGTGTTAATTGTAGGAGTATATATTATAGACTCAAGATAACATACTAATGTGCTGAGTTATTTCTTTAGTAAAATCTAACTTGTATGTAGTTTTCTGATTGTTTATTAAAACTGGATCCTAAATGATACACAACCAGCAAATTTTCTGTCCCAGAAATCTTACTGTTTTTCTTTGAGAAGTAGAAATGATAAGCTTTATGGCAATGTAATACTTTAAAGATGATAACATTAAAATGAAGCAAGTATTTAGCAAAATCATTTCCTGATATCTGTTTTTTTTAAAATAGCCTCCATCCCATACATTTTAATTAAAATGCCCCATATTCAACTGTGAACTTACATGCAGTGTCACTGTTTGGGGAAGTAAAGAATATTCTATTTATACAAAGAATAAGCCAAACATTTTCTGTAACTGAAATACTAAAAGTGAAAGCTTTCAATTGATTTAATTTTTATTTGTTTTTGATAGCCTTCATTTTATATACAATTTGCCTTTAGTGTACATAGTATGATAACCCAACATTAATAAAAAAAAAGCTTCTATGTTTTTGTTTTTATCTTTTTTTGTGTGTGTCCTTGAACGAAGTATGATAAAGCAAAATGTCATGGCAACACTGCAGTAAACGGATAGATTGTGACAGAGGACTACAAGGGAACTAGAGTACACTTGTACTTGGCAGTGCTCTGTGAACATTTCCCATGCAAGTAACAAAATCATAAAGCCTTTTATTTGGTGGGAATACAGAATGAGAGACTGATTTGACTCTTGTATGAAATGTTCAGTGTTTCTTAGAATTGTTGCCTATATCTCAATTATATTCTGTTGGGGGAAATGAATTTAGCTATTATTTTAACTGACATAAAAGTGTAGAATTGAAGAGTTCCATCTTTCACTGGCTCCTATGGACAGTGAAATGGGAAAATGAATGGCTAGAATTTACAACCTCTTACTTGTAACAGGCTGTGACTGCCACAAGGACAGAGCAGTAATCAGCCTGTCAGGAGTGTAAAGCTGAGAATACCAACATCTAGTCCCTTCCACTGAAGGGGAAAACAGTTTAAGATGCTGGGGTGTTATATTCACATTTAAAAAGCTTCGTTGTATACTTTTTAAATGTGAATATATATATGGATATATATATATTGATATATATATATGAATTCATATATATATATTCATTTATTAATGCATTGTAATTATACATTTTGATAAGTATCAGGGTAGCAGAATTATACATGTACACATTGCTCATTTAGCCCTCCCTCAAATCCCACCCTATTCCTTCCCCCTTCCCCCTTCCCCCTTCCCTCCCTATCGTGCTCAGCATAGTGATTGAGTCATACATTTGTGTATATACATCATGTGCCTTAGTGTGTTTCCCTCCACCCCCCTCCCAACTCCCTCAGTTAAGTCACCTTTTTGTTCATCTAAAGTTTTCTCCTTCTTTGTCTGGAGTCCCTTCTAAGTCCCATTCTATCTAGTTTCCACATATTAGGGAGAATATCTGACTTTTCACACTTTGTGACTGACTAATCTCACTTAGCATAATGTTCTCTAGTTCTCTCCATTTCCCTGCAAATCATGTAAGTTTGTTGTTCTTTATGGCTTTGTAAAATTCCATTGTGTACATATCCCATAGTCTTGTAATCCATTCATCTGTTGATGGACACCTTGGCCGGTTCCAAAGTTTGGCAAATGTGAATTGTGCAGCTATAAACATAGATATATATGCATTAGTCTGGTAGTTTGGTTTCAGATCTTTTGAGTAGATGCATAGAAGTGGTATTGCTGGGTCATATGGTAGGTTCATTCCCATTCTTCTGAGGATCCTCCACACTGTTTTCCAAAGTGATTGCACTACTTTGCAGTCCCACCAAGAGTGTAATGGAGTTCCCACTTCCACACATCCTCACCAGCATTTGTTGTTATTTGTGTTTTTAATGATTGCCATTCTAATTGGGGTTAGGTGAAATCTCAGGGTAGTTTTGATTTGCATCTATCTGACTGCGAATGATGATGAACATTTTTTCATACATCCATTGGCCATTGGTATTTCTTATTCTGTGAAGTGTCTATTTAGTTCACTTGCCCATTTTTTGATTGGGTTGTTTTTTTAGTGGTGATTTTTTAAAGTTCTCCGTATATTCTAGATATTAGTCCTCTATCACAGGAGTACCTGGCAAAAATCTTCTCCCATTCTGTCGGCTCTCTGTTGAGGATCTTGATTGTTTCCTTGGCTGCACAAAAGCTCTTCATTTTAATGCAATCCCATGTAGTGATCATCATTTTAATTTCCTGTGCCTTTGTGGTGTTGTTGAGGAAGTCTTTACCTGTGCCTATGTGTTGAAGGGTTGGACCTATGCCCTCTTCAAGTAGCTGCAAGGTCTCTGGTCTGATTTCTAGGTCTTTGATCCATCTTGAATTAACCCTTGTATAAGGTGAGAAGGTGGCGTTTATTTCTCTTTTTCTACATATGGTTAGCCAGTTTTGCCAGCACCATTTGTTGAAGAGGCTATCCTTTTTTCCAGTGGATGTTTTTAGCCCCTTTGTCAAAAATCAATTGGCTGTAGGTGTGTGGGTTTTTTTCAGAGTCTTCTATTCTGCTCCATTGGTCTATGTGTCTGCTTTTGTGCCAATACTATGCTGTTTTTATTACTATGGCTTTGTAGTATAGTTTGAAGTCAGGTATTGTGATGCCTCCTTCATGGTTCTTGTTGCTGAGAACTACTTTGGCTATTCTGGGTTTTTTGTTGTTACAAATGAATTTAAGGACAGATTTTTCTATGTCAGTGAATTATGACTTTGGTAATTTAATGGGTATTGCATTGAATCTGTAGAGCACTTTTGGAAGAATGGCCATTTTGATGATATTTATTCTGCCTACCCAAGAGCATGGGAGATCTTTCCATCTTCTAAGATTTTCTTCAATTTCTTTTTTTAATGTTTTATAATTGTCCTTGTAGAGGTCTTTTACCTCCTTGGTTAGGTTTATTCCCAAGTATTTTATTGTTTTGGGAGATATCATGAGTGGAAATGTCTTTTGGATTTCTTTTTCAGTGGATTTATGGTTGGCATATAGAAAAGCTTCTGATTTTTTAAGATTGACTTTGTATCCAGACACATTGCTGAATTTGTTGATCAGTTCTATGAGCCTTTTGGCTGAGTTTGTTGGATCTTCTAAGTATAATATCATGTCATCTGCAAATAGAGATAGTTTCAGTTCCTCTTTTCCTATTTGTACTCCTTTTATTTCCTTCTCTTGCCTTATTGCTCTGGCTAGAGTCTCAAGTACAATATTGAAAAGGAGTGTTGACAACAGACATCCTTGTCTTGTTCCTGTTTTTAGGGGGAACTCTCGAAGTTTTTTCCCCATTCAGTATGATGTTGGCTGTGGACCAATTGTATATTGCCTTTATGATGTTGAGGTTTGTTCCTTCTATTCCAATTCTCTGCAGTGTTTTTAGCATGAATGGGTGTTGGATTTTGTCAAATGCTTTTTCAGCATCTATTGAAATGATCATGTGATTTTTGTCTTTAGTTCTGTATATGTGGTGGATTACCTGGATTGTTTTTTGTATGTTGAACCTGCCTTGCATCCCTGGGATGAACCCGACTTGGTCATGATGTATGATTTTCGTGATGTGGTTTTGAATGTTCATTGCTAGTATTTTGTTTAGAAGTTTTGTGTCTAAGTTCATCTATGATATGGGCCTGTAGTTTTCTTTCCTTGTGCTGTCTCTATTCGGTTTTGGTATTAATGTGATATTGTCTTTGTAGAATGTATTTGGGAGAGTCCTGTTTCTTTCTATTTCATGGAATAAATTGAGGAATATTGGGATTAGCTCTTCCATAAAGGTTTTATAGAATTCACCTGGGAAACCATCTGGACCTGGGATGTTCTTTGATGGTAAGATCTTTATTGCTGCTTCAATCTCTCTGATTGCTATTGGTTGGTTTAATGTTTCTATATCTTTTGATTCAATATGGGATGGTTGTATGCATCTAGAAATTTGTCAATTTCTTTTAGGTGTTCCATTTTGTTTGAGTATATCTTTTCAAAGTAGTTTCTGATAATCCTCTGGATTTCCGCACTGTCAGTGGTGATATCTCCCTTTTCATCTCTTATTTTGTTAACTTGGATTGATTCTCTCTTTCTTTTTGTTAGGTTGCCTAATGGTTTATCTATCTTGTGTATTTTGTCAAGAAACCACCTTTTGTTTTTGCTGATTTTTTGTATTTTTTTTATTCTCCACTTCATTGTTTTCTGCTCTAATTTTAATAATTTCCTGTCTTCTACTGGCTTTGGGGTTAGACTGTTCATGCTTTTCAAGGGCTTTGAGGTGAGTCATTAGGTTGTTTATTTGGTGCTTTTCAGTTCTACTTATGTGAGCACTCAGTGCTATGAATTTTCCCCTTAATACTGCTTTCAATGTGTTCCAGAGATTTTGATATGTTGTTTCCTTATTTTCATTTGTTTCTAGGAATTCCTTAGTTTCTTCCCTTATTTTCTCTATGACCCATTCTTCATTCAGCAGTGTGGTGTTCAGTCTCTATGTATTTATGAGATTTCTCTTCTTACAGTTGATTTCTAGTTTCATTCCATTATGCTCTGAAAGTACACAGGGGATTATGTCACATTTCTTGAATTTACTAGTACTTGCTTTGTGGCCTAGAATATGGTCTATTTTAGAGAAACTTCCATGAGCAGCTGAAAAAAATGTGAATTCGGCTATAGTTGGGTGGAATATTCTGTATGTGTCTACTAGGTCCATTTGGTTTATGGTGTTCCTTAGGTCTGAGGCATCTTTACTGACCTTTTGTCTTGAAGATCGATTGAGTGGTGTGAGAGGAGTGTTGAAGTCTCCCAATATTATTGTATTAGGATCAATGTGTGACTTAAAGTCACAAAAAATTTGTTTTATGAAAGTAGTCACACCTATATTTGGGGCATAAATGTTGACTATTGTTATATCTTCTTGCTGGATTGTTCCTTTGACTAGTAAAAAGTGACCTTCTTTGTCTCTTCTGATAAGTTTAGGCTTGAAGTCTAATTTGTCTGATATCATAGTTGCTACTCCTTCTTGTCTTCATGTTCCACTAGCGTGGATTACCTTGCTCCAGCCTTTTACTTTTAGTTTGTGAGTGTCTTAACTTGTAAGGTGTGTTTACTGTAAGCAGCATATAGATGGATTAAGATTTTTGATCCATTTTGCTACTTTATGTATTTGATTGGGGAATTGACTCTATTTATATTCAGTGTGGTTATTGAGAAATGATTCTTAATTCCTAACATTTTGAGTATTAACTTCTGTTTGAGGTAGTGTTTTTTTTTTTCTTTTCTTAGTTGGCTGTTTGATGAAAGTTATTGTTTCTTTGGTTCTGGCGTTTATTTATTATCTCCTTTTTGTAGTTAATCTCTTTGAGTATTTTCTCTAATGCTGGTTTGGCCAACATAAATTCTTTCAGCTTCTGTTTGTTGTGGAAGGTTTTTATTTCCCCATCAAATTTTATAGATATCTTTGTTGGGTAGATCAATTTTGGTTGGAATTTGTTTTCTTTCAGAGTTTGGAATTTGTTGCCACAGGCCCTCCTGACTTTCATGACATGGTTTGGAAGGTCGGGAGTGATTCTTATTGGTTTGCCTCTGTATGTTACTTGGTTTTTTCCTCTGGTTGCCTTTAAGATTCTCTCCCTGGCCTCTACGTTAGTCAATTTGACTATTATGTGACGTGGTGAACCTCTTCTCTGATCTTGTCTATTAGGGGTTCTATATGTTTCTTTTACCTGGGTGTCAACCTCCCTTTCTATGTTTGGGAAATTTTCTAATATTACTTCTCTGAAAAGATTTTTTATCCCTTTGGTTTCAGCTTCTATTCCCTCTTCTATGCCTATTATTTTTAGGTTTGCTCTTTTCAAATTGGCCGAGATCTCTTCGCTGTCCAATTCATGCTGTTGAGTTGGTTTTTCTATATTATATACGATGTGTTCACTTTTGGAGTGGTTGTCTTCTAAGACTGAGATTCTGTTTTCCATGTGTTCTAGTCTATTGTTAATAGTTTGTATTGATGCCTTCATTTCAATTATTGCATCCTTCACTTCCTTCAAAGCCTCTATTCGATTCCTATTTTGGGTGTCAGATTCTTTGCTTATTTGATCCTTCACTTGTTTCAAACTCTCTCTGAATTCTTTTCAGAAATCCTGTATCATTTCTACTACTAAAGTTCTGAATTGTCCTTCTGGCAATCCCTGCATTTCTGTGGTGATGGGTTCTATTATTGTGGAGTTGTGGGAGCTCATTGTTTCTTTGCTGTTTCTCCTTCCCATGATTTCAGGTTTCTTAAGTTTATATCCTTGTTGCTTTTGGTATCTCTCTCACACTCTGTAGGTTTCCTATGTCTAATCACTCTCCCTGTATAGTAACCTGTTCTGGAGGTAGATATTTATTACTAGGTGTGCTGTGTATGTTTTTTCTTAGCTCTCTGTTGTGTGTTTATCATCCTTTAATACGTTCTTCAAAATCTGTGTCCCGTATCACCCCACTGTTGTTCTGCCAGTAGATTGTTGGTACTGGGTTACAATTACTCTAGGGTTCCTTCTGTCCACTGCAATGGTGTTGTTGATGAGTTGCAGGTGTTGAGGTCCATGGACCTGTCCCATCTGTAATAGAGGGTAGACTCAGAGATGTGTAGGTCAGTTTGTACCCTGTGTATTTTTAAACTTCAATGTGCGGGCTGCTGATTGGTTCCGTTTGTCAGTGGTAGTTATTTTGTCTTTGGTGTCTGACAGTCTTTTTTGGTGGTTCACCTGTTTGGCCTGAGCACAGGGGAAGAAAACTGGCACTCTGCTTCCTGAGTCCCTCTGTCTCTGCCTGTTTAGACAGAGACGCTCTTGGGCTGGCCTGGGCACAGGTGGGAGAAGGCTCACCCTCTTTGCTGTCTGTGTCCCTCTTTCTCTCTGCCTGGGCACAGGTGGGGGACACCGGCACTCTCCGCACATTAGGCCGAGTCCCTCTCAGGCTGGCCTGGGTGCAGGTGGGGGAAGGCTCACCCTCTTTGCTTCCTGTGTCCCTCTTTCTCTCTGCTTGGGCACAGGTGGGGGACACCGGCACTCTCCACAGGTTAGGCTGAGTCCTGAGTCCCTCTCAGGCTGGCCTGGGCACAGGTAGGGAAGGTTCACCCTCTTTGCTGCCTGTGTCCCTCTTTTCTCTCTGCCTAGGCTCAGGCGGGGAACTCTGGTGCCCTCCACATCCCAATTCCCTCTGGTTCTGTCTGTTTAGGTGGAGACACTCTGTGGCTGTTCTAGGCACTGAGGGGGTGGGGGAAGGCCATGGCTCTCTGCTGTCTGCGTCCCTCTTTCCCTCCACCTGGGTAC
>PVJS01028323.1:0-25592 GCA_004027185.1 Glis glis
CAACTTTGTGAGACCCGGTTTCAAAATAAAGTATAAAAAATAGGGCCGGGGGCATAGCGCGGAGGTAGAACGCCCCTGCATTCAATCCTCGGTACTGCAAAAAAAAAAAAACAAAAAAACAGTGTTCCAGCCCCATTTCCAGGCCATGTGATTCATGTAGTACTAACCCCGTCTCTCAGAACTATGGTGAGCACAGGGCATAAACCAGCCATCATCATATTCATTTCCCTGAACTTAGAGATTGGTTAAGAAATGTGAAAACACCAGTCAGTCCAATGAGAGTCAGATCTGGAACTTGTGCTACAATTGTTGGGAAGGAGGAACTCTCCTTCCACTGGTTGTTAGTCTGTTTTGGGTGTTTGTTTGTTTGTTTTATTAATGTATTTATTCATTCATTTATTTATTTATTTATTTTGTGGTACTGGGGATTGAATCCAGGGTCATTCTACCTCTGAGCTACACCCCCAGCCCTTTTTTAAATTATATTTTGTTTTGACACAGGGTTTCACTAAGCTGCTGTCTCACTAAGTTGCTGAGGCTGGTCTCCAAACTATGATCCTCCTGTCTCAGCCTCCCAAATATGGGATTATAGATGTGCACCGCCATGCCTAGATGGGGCTTTTTCTTGGGTTGTTTGTTTGTTTGTTTGTTTGTTTGTTTTTAAGTAGGCCTAGTGCCATTGGTGACCGTTTTCCACTGCCTAGGAGAGCTTAGCTGAGGATGAAGCTAACTCAGAAAAAAACAGAGCTGAGAGATGAAGACAGACAGATGCTCTTTCAGTCTCTAGACCCAGCTGTGCCTGAAGTCCGTGGCTTTTTGGTTATATGTTCCTTCCATTTAGAAGGTCACTCACAGGGAAGACTGAAGAGGCCAGGTCACAGCTACATTACCCTCACTTCCTACTCAATTACAGACCATGGCTGCACTGGCATGCTGCCACACACCAACTGCCCCTCACAGCTCTCTGTACTCCTCATTCACACATGCCACCAGGGGACTACTCCAAAGAAGGATTTCTCAGTTCTTCTCAGCAACTGAGGGTTTTAGGTAGTTCTATTCTTCCATTTTCTTTTATCTCAAAGACCCAGCTGGTCACCATGCACATAGTAGGTTCTCAGGAAACAATTCTTCACTATTCATTGAACAAATTATCCACAGGGCAGCTGTTCAGAAGTTCTCTCCTGAGGACTCATACATCAGATTCTATCTTTCATTTGGTTACTCAGAGTTTATGTTGATTAAGTCAACAAACAACAGAGATCTATGACCTAAATATCATCTGCCACCCAGTCAGCACTCCACAAAGGCTAGCAATTACCATTTTTATTTTTTAAAGTCCTTTGGCTTTACATCTGTTAGAATGAATATCATTTTCTTAAACTGAAACAATTTGACAAAGGAACTAAAGACATACACTGCAGAAAAGACAGTCTTCTGGCTATCTATATGTAGAAGATTGAAACTAGAAGACCCCTATCACCCTGCACAAAAGCCAACTCAAAATGGATTGAAGACCTAGAAATTAGACCAGAAACTTTTTAATTACTAGCAGAAAACATAAGACCAACTCTCCAATATATAGGCATTGGTAAAGACTTCCTCAATAAGACCCCCAAAGCTCAGGAAATAAAAGCAAGAATCAATAAATGGTATGGCATAAAATTAAAAAGCTTCTGCACAGCAAAGGAAATAATCAAGAGTCTAAAGAGAGCCTGCAGAATAGGAGAAAGTCTTTTCCAACTACACTTCTGATAGAGGACTAATATCTAGAATATACAACGAACCTAAAAAACTTAACACTAAAAAAATAACCCAATTAAAAGTGGGCAATTGGACTAGACACTTCTCAAAAGAAAACATACAAATGGCCAACAAATATGTGAAAAAATGTTCAACATCATTAGCAATCAGGGAAATGCAAATAAAAACTACACTTAGATCCCATCTAATCCCAATGTTAGATTGTTAGAATGGCAATCATCAAAAATGCAAACAATAATAAGTGTTGGCAAGGATGTAGGAAATAGAAACTCTTATATACTGTTGGTGGGATTGAAAATTAGTGTAACCACTATGGAGATCAGTATGGAGGTTCCTCAAAAGACTAGGAATGGAACCACCATATGATCCAGCTGTACCACTCCTCGATATCTTCCCAAAAGAATTAAAGTCAGAATATTATAGAGATAGATGCATATCCACATTTATATTATAGCAGCACAATTCACAATAGCAAAATTATGGAACCAAACTAGGTATCCATCAACAGATGAATGGATAAAAAAATGTGGTATATACACACAGTGAAATTTTGCTCAACTGTAAAGAAGAACAAAATTATATCATTTGCAAAAATAGATGGAATTAGAGAATATTATGCTGAGTGAGATCAACCAGTCTCAGGAAGTCAGGGGTTATATATTTTCTCTCATATATGAAAGATAGAGAGAAAATAAGAAACAAAAGGGACTTCAGATAAATGAGGAAAAATACTAAAATAGTAGGAGGGGATTGGTGGAGGGAAGTGGGGAGGGGAAAAAGAAGAAAACAGTTCAAATAATGTTATGTACATATATGAAGGTATCACTACTAATCTCACTAACATGTTTGGGCAGGGGTGGGTAACAGGGTGGGATCCAGAGGAAATCCTCTGGATCTCTTTCACACCAACCCCTTTTCTCTTGTTTCATAAGGATTCCTAATCAGCAGAAAGCATCAGCATTAGCATGAGTGATATGGCCCAAGTTTTACGCAGAGTTCATTTAGTAAAGAATTGGGATGTTAAAACGACTTACAGAATTCAAAGGAGATGGGCACTTGCTTGTTAAAGCAGCCATTGTTACCATCTGTTCCAGACAAAACAATTATAGTCTTTAAGCTATTGTGAGATCAGATTAAGTTTGCCTCACTTCCCATTATAGCTTAAGGTAATTTGTCTGATGATACATTAACTGGTACAAATGTTTCCAAGACAAATCATAGTGAAAAGTGCAGCGGCTGATTCCGCCCAAGTAGAGGCTCTGGGTCTGGGAGTGAAGGAAGCTATAGATGCCGTATTGCACTGTGGCCATCATCTTCATCACCATCTTATCACATCTGAAGGTAGAGATCCCAGAGTATATGGAGAGAAGGACAAGACTGTAGATAAAGCAAGCCATTGCAAATGCTTATCAGAGAAGGCAAGGGTTAGGGGAGCCATCCTTATTTCTTAGATTCATCCACGAAATCAGTGCCTCCTATTTGACCACCATTTTAATGGAAAATCAAGTCTCTGCTGAATACTGACACGCAAACATAGATCACAACAGGAAAAAATTCAGTGTGTCTCCTCCACAGGCTGATTAAATGTGGTACTCTCTCTCTCCCTGTCTCTCTCTCTCTCTCTCCCTGTCTCTCTCTCTCTCTCTCTCTCTCTCTCTCTCTCTCTCTCTCCCTCCCTCTCTACTTAGTGAGGCCCTCCGCAACTTCGTGAGACCCAGTTTCAAAATAAAGTATAAAAAAAAAATAGGGCCGGGGGTGTAGCGCGGAGGTAGAACGCCCCTGCATTCAATCCCCGGTACCACAAAAAAAAAAAAAAAAGTGGTACCTGCAGGGCAGACCTGGCAAGCAGTGAGCTGGGGTCTGACTCAGGACTTGATCAGAGAGGCCAAGTCATGTTTCGAAATCTGGAAGTTTGCTAGAAGTCAGCTGAATCCACCATGGGGACAATGTCTGAGACAGAGCTAAGGGCCAACACTCAGAGTGACTGACCAACCTGAAGACACATTGAATGACTGGATCCTCCCAGCAGACCACATTGGTTCTTGCTGTCATACATCTTAAAGGCACTCCTGGTGTCTTGACACAATGAGACACAGGAGATCCTTGGATGATTAAATAGTTCAACATTTTGTGGAAGGAGGAGGAATGGAGCAGTGAGCTACAAACTCTCCCTTTCTGGGGATTCTGAAAACAGACATCTTGGTACACCACATAAGCCTTCCCCAGCTGGGACCTGCAGAAGATAAAGACTGGAACTTCATTCCCCATTCTAAATTGTCTCATCACTTTCATCTAATGTGCAGGAACACTTTACAGAGTCTTTGGTCTTCTTAAGAGCTTTAAGAAATGAGTAAATGGAATGAAATCTTCTCATTTTCTAAAAGTCATTGAATTAAACAGGAGAAAGTGTACACACCTTAGGTGAATACATATCTTTAAATGGCTGACAATAAAATAATCACTGTTTTATGTGATGAATGTTTCCTTGAAGGGTAAGGCTTTGCCTGCCCATCTCATGAAGGGAATCTGCCGTGGACATATTGATCCACTACCAGTGTAATCCATTATCCACTTGGTACAATAGCACAGGCTGATGAGATGAGGTAGCTAGCAATCCCATTATGGTGAGTGTCATTTCTTTCCCTCCAGTTCTCTCCTGTGCTTATTGACATTTTTGTTTTGTATTCAGAACTGCTGCTGTGGCTTCTGCCTTGGCAATGTGACTTTGCTTACATGCAAAGGTAGCTAATAATGCCCCATGGCCATTCCTTATTGCCTAGAGTTGTAATGGGTCATTGGTTGGTGGCAATGGCTGGGAAAAGAAGTCCGACACTGTCTGAGACTCAGCGCTTCTGCCAATGGGCAGAAGGCTCCTTTGTTCAGCATGAGCTGTTACCTTCCTCAATGCTGCACTGGGTGCACTGCCCACCGAGACTGTTCCCTAGCCTTCCCTAGGAACCCACACCACTCCTGCCTCACACACTTGAGTCTGTGGAAGCACTCTTAGAAGAAACCTGAACCCGTTTCCTTGTTTTCCTGAAGAATAAATGGAGGCTGCTATAGCCAAGATCACTCAAGTAGACAGAGGCTGAGCCTCCTTAACCCCCTTCATATCCATCTTCTTATTAATAACACTAAGAAGACTTATCAGTATTAGCACCAACATATGCCAGGTGCCTTATATAAGTCACTTCCAATCTTCACAATTCTGTATTTAGGCATTATTATCCCCCTTTACAGGTTAGAATACTAAGCCCCAAAGAAAACTTGAATAATTTGACAAATAACACATCATGAGTGTGCAGTCAAGGACCTTAGCAGTACCTAGGGAAATTCTAGAGCCCACCATTCTCAGGCTCCAGAGAAAGATGTCCCAACATGCACACTAGCCTTGCCTATCCACAGCCCCAACAGCCTGGCGTGGAGTAAACTTCCAAGCACCTGCCCCTTCTATCCCATGAGCTGTGTCCCTTAACATTTTTCAAAGTTCTTCCAAATGTTTATTATGGATTTTTTTCATTGTGGACTCATAAATTACATTTTATCACATCCTTAGACTATTTTAAACATTGCTCCTATGGCAATACATTATGTCATATATATATATATATATATATATATATATATATATATATATGGAGAGAGAATGAGAGAGAGAGAGAGAGAGATTGATTGATTCTCATGTGGTGAAAAAGAGTAGAAAGAAGGATTAGCCTTTGTGGTGATGAGGACTTGGTAATACATCTCCACTCAGTGGCTTCAGGAGAAGCCTGGTTTCCCGGGAAGCCCAGGTAGTAGCCACTACAGAACCAGGATGTTTTAGCTATTTGCATATGCTCAATAGAGGAAAACTGAGTCTCATGTATTCCAGAGTCAGAGTGAACAAGTAGCCCATTCATCAGGACCAAACATGACCTTGTTCTGTAAGAGTGACTTTCTTGGAACCAGGCTCGGTGGTTCACGCCTGTAATCTCAGTACTTGGGAGGCTGAGACAGGAGGATCGCAGGTTCAAGGCCAGCCTCAGCAACTTAGCAAGACCCTGTTTCAAAATATAAAAAAAGGGGGCCTGGGGGTGTAGCTCAGAGATAGAATATCCCTGGGTTCCATCTCTAGTACAAAAAAAAAACCAATAAAACAAAAAAAGTGATTTTCTTGGAGTTCCCGGAAGAAACTAGATTTACAGTCTGGTATTGGTCCTGCCTTCTCCATGTTGCCCTTGACCAGTTAGACAAGCCCTCTGTCCCTCTGTTTCTTGGTGTGTAAAGCAGGATAACAACAACCTGACAAGAATATTATGAGGACAAAATCATGTGAATGTTCTCATGCAAGGCCTAACACTTAGTAAGCCCTCAGGAAATAATAGTTTCCTTTCCCTACTCCTTACTTCTCTTCCCTTGCCTTTCTCCCAGCCCCCTGTCCCTCACTCTGACCACTCTTCCTGTCTCACCCAGCTCTTTGGTCACCAAAGCTTTCTGGCTTCCTATGTTCCCTCTGACATTACACTGCCTGTCCCCTGTGTTGTGAGAAGGGCCTGGGAGTGGGGGTGAACTGACTAGTGGCAACCCCGCCGGCCTGGAAAACTTGGCTAGGGGAGATTATGAGAAGAAGGATAAGATCAAGGTGACAGAACTAAGGATTGTTAGTGATAGAAAAACTATATGATAGACACTTTTGCTGTTCGACTGATTCTACTCCCACTTCAGGCAGATGGAAGTATTCTTCTTCTCCCCTTCCCTTGTGATTGCAATTGTTTGGGGTCACATGCATGGTTTTGGCCAACAGGTTGTGGGTCGTAGTGATGAGCATCACTTCTAGGATAGAGCATTTAGTTTCTTGTGCAAGGCCCTCGGCCCTGTCCCACCCACCAAAGTGAACTCTGGAGTATCAGATCGAATAATAAAATGACCATCTTAGAGTGACTACATGGAGTAGAACTCATAGCAATCCACGGTGGATGCATAGCATGGACAGTAAACTTATGTTACTTTAAGCAACGAAGGGTTTGTTGCCATGGAATAGCCTATAGAACACAGCATTCCAAACCTTGACTTTCATACTGTAGCCCCTATTAAGAGGTGCTTTTTGTTTTTTTGTTTTCCCTAATAAGCAAATCATGATCTTAAAGACCTTTTGGGAAAGATCACTGAACTATGAGACAGGAGACCTATGAAATGTGAGTCGTAGCTCTGGCTTGTCTATCAGCTAACTACAGGATCTTAGGTTAGTCACACCCTGCAAGTCCTCACTTTTCTCATCTATGGACTAAGAGTTAGCATTTCCCAAAATGTGGGTCATGCACTGTCACTGGTACTTTAGCCCCTTGCTAGTCAAAAAGTGGTCCAAGAACCAGCAGCACCCGCGCCATTGTGATCATGTTAGAAATGCAGACCAGACCCACTGAATCCAATTCTGCATCTTTAACGAGATCTCCCAGATGATTCCCATAAACATTAAAGCCCAAGAAACATTGATTTAGATGGTAGTTGGACTTGGCGTTAAATGATCTGTAAATACAAAGTGAAAAGTTATTCCTTTTCTACTTATTTTTCAATCTTTCTGATTACTTTATGGAGAAAGTGTCACTCTGATGCCATTACGTCAGTAACACCTGCTAATTTCCCTTCTAACAGAAGAAAGCAAGCCCTCTGTTCCTAAAAAGGCTGAAATATTTAGCTTGATTCGAATTGCCTTGTTTTTATTTTCATTGTGTTTAAATAGTGCCTTGTACTTGTGGCAATGGATACCTGTTTTCTATTTAAGTTAGTGATAGAAATCACTTTAAAACAAATTAATTTAGAAAAGTGAATGTATTTAAAGAAAACACATTGAAATAACTAGTTGTATTGGTGCTTACCTGTAATACCAGCTACTCGGGAGGCTGAGTCAGGAGGATGGCAAGTTTGAAACCAGGCTAGGCAACTTAGTAAGACCCTGTTTCAAAATGAAATTAAAGACATGCATGGTGGTGCATGCTTATAATCCCAGTACTTGGGAGGATGAGACAGGAGGATCACAGGTTCAAGGACAGCCTCAACCAGTAGTGAGACTCTCATCAACCTAGTGAGACCCCGTTTCAAAATAAAAATAAAATAGGGTTGGGGATGTAGCTCAGAGGTAGGATATCCCTAGGTTCAATCCCCTATACCACACACACACAAAGTGAAATTAAAAGGGCTGGTGATATAGCTCAGTGGTAGAATGCTTGCCTAGCATTCTTGAGGCCTTGGGTTCAATCCCCAGTAACACACACACACACACACACACACACACACACACAATATGCATGATAAATGGGGAGAAGTGTTTGTGTTACCATTTCCTTGAATGTCAGGAACTCCCCTGGTTTGCCATTTATGACCTCTAATCTCTCACCACAGCATATTCATTAAATAACTTTGTTTGCTCTGCAGGGGGTGGGGATGGGGAGAGTGCCATATCTGATTATAAATTTGGGAATGAAATGGGCATGCTAAGGCCAACATCCCCCTTTTTCTTCTCAGGATTTAGATATCCAGAAGAAAATTTACTCATAGATAAATAATTATAAATTTCTTGTCCAATTGGTAGGATACTAGCAGTCGGTTATTTCTTTAATATATCCTTATGATTTGCCTATGATATTCCGAGTTCTGGTTGTGTGCCTTCTTTTCTGTCCTCCTGCTACCAAGAAAAACAACTGCCTTTGGAGGGCTCCAGACCAGCCTTTCTCTGGCCAAGCTGTTGGAGCATCTCTCATTTCTCAGCTTTTAAATCTGCTCAGAGGCAAGAGTCAGGGGCACTGATGAGCTGGGAGTCCTCCTAGAAGAAAGCATCAAGTCATCATCATCATCATGAATCATGAAACCAAAACAAGTAATTGCTTTTAAGGCATTTGGCCCTTGTGGCCCAACCACTATTCATCCAAGGAGGTCAATCATGACAGATTTGGGTGATTACTCTGCTAATAAGTAGTTTTGGGAAAAGGTTCTAGGAAAGAGCACCCTGCCCCTTCCTCTGAGAGGAATAGCTTTTGTGTCTGGGCCCCACGTCTACTGATGTCAGCTCTCTACCACTTAACTGGAGTGGTGGCCCTTTACTCCTTGTATTGCTGTTTTATGTTTAATGTGATACTTATCTCCACTGCTTTGTCTACTTGTTTATGGTCTGGCTCCCTTCCCTAGACTGTAAGCCCAAAGAGAGCAGCCATCGTTTCTGCAACTGTTCCTGGATATATCATATCCCGAGTATCTAGAATATGTGTCTAGAATAAATGAGTCAGAACTTCCATATTTCACATGTAAGAACAAGCAAACTAGGATGTGTCCTTTTAAGCCCTAATTAGCAGTCACTCTGTAGTACCAGGGTTAACTTTGAAACTGTGATGTGTGTCAATCATTGCTGATGTATGTGCTGTAAATTCTTGACCATATTTTTGTCTACTGCATTTTTATTTGTTGTTTCATTAATTTCAGCTTTCCTATAGCTGAAAGTATTTTCAGTGGCTTATGATAAAGTCAACAGTCACCAGCAAAAGATAAGAGCTAGTAAGTAAGGGAAGAGGGCCCAAGGGAAACCTTATCAAGAAATCTTAAGGTGTAACTTAGTATTGCAATCTATGCAAGATCTCTCCTCTAAGATTCTTCTCTGCCCTTTGCTGGGTAGAGTTGATTTAGACATTCAAAAACTGGATTGAAAAAGTTATTCAGAGTCCTAGAACAATTTCCAAATGTCCAAAATTTTCTAAAATGTATGCTTATCTAAGTACCTGGGCTTAAAGACACATTTTTAGGCCAAATTAAATGATTTCATGCTTATCCTTCCCTTTTTCATGTTTCCTGATAACAACACATCTGGATAGGAATCAGAGGCAGCATTTTTACCTAGCCTGGACAATTCTTCTTCTAAATATAAGGAGATCTAGACTAACAATTTCTAAAAACATTAAAGGGAAGTATACCAAGACATGGGATTAGAATCTTCTTAAGGGTTGTGTTTCAGCCAACTTTCTCACCACTGTGATCCAAACACCTAACATACAAAACTTAGAGGAAGAAGTCCATATTACACTGGCTTCCAAGCAGGACCTGAGGCTGGAGGTCCTCAAGGTGCCATGGTGGGGGGGAGCAGAGAGAGAGAGTCAGAGAGCAGATGCTGCAGCTGGGCCACCCTTCCCCTCAGGGACTCTTCCCCTGCAACCAAGTCCCATCACCAACATCACTGCCTTTTCTGCCACATGAGGTCTGGAGCACACCTTAAATCTAAACTACAACAGGTTGAGTATTCCAAGAATTATTGGTTTGGATACAAATTTTATTGGGTTTGTTAGTAGCAGGTTGGAGACTCATAATCACTTTTAAGTTGCTGCTGACTATCTAGAAATTGTTCCTGGAATCTAAGTGTTTTTGTCTTTGAAATAAAAATCATTTTGAATTCCCAACCCAAATCAATTTTACTTAGAAAGGCAGAAAAATCTAAACCCAGCTGTCCTAAAATATAGGCAGAAAATTGTCTTAGAAAATACTCCTAACCATTGAGATTATAGTTGGTGTTCTAAAGATGAAAGGCGGGGGGGGGGGTTGGAGATATAATCCAGAAATCCATCTCAGAGGAGAATGAAACTGAAAGAACAAAGCTCTCAAAACACCACAGCCCTTGAGTTCCAGGCACACTTGCAAACTTACAGAGATACACTGACTTTTTAGTAGCTGCCTATTCTTTAACAAATCCCAGCTTCCCATCTCCTCACCCCCATCTTGCATCTGGACTAGAATAGACTCAGAATTCTCCTCAGTCTATGATATTAACAACTTGTATTTGTTCACTCTTTACCTTTCACAGTGGCTTCTCATGCTTGACCCCAACTGAACATCTCAACTATCTTATAGAGAAGACAAATACACATTCTTTTTCCCATTTTAAAGATAAGCTTCTGAGAGTTTAAGTGAATTGCCAAAATTTACATAAGTAACTAGTAGAGCCTACACTAACATTCCAAACTTCTGATTCTTTAACTTTACTCTTTTCTGCACTATTTCACAATTCTTGAGGCTTCCACAAGATCTGATATCCTCTGTATGCATGACTACTCAGAAGCTTAAATTATGAAGATGTCTCAAGACTTCAGGCCTGAATGCTGGTTCAAGGCAGTAATGAGTTTGAGCTAGGTGGATTTATCAGTACTGTCCTAGACATGATCAGCCATCTTTCTGAGGAGACCCTTGGGCTCCAAGATAGATCCACAACTAAGAGCTAGATTTGAACTGCTCCACCCCTAGGGAGGGGGTGGCAGTCAGCCAGTATTCTCCCCAAATGCAATGTCAGTGAATTTGTTTCTAAAGGCAGAGGAGTTGCATATCATTAGCTATCATGTATTTTGAGGGCTTGTACAAAAGTGCAAGAATTCGTGTAGATACCTTCCATCCAAATCAATCTACTTGATACATGTTAAATAATGCATGCACTGATGAGGCCAAACATGCTTGGATTGGTACCGTCTACTCCCTGTCTTTGTGAGACATAGCATGCCTCTAGCACACCACCTCACAGAATCACTGTAACGTTATAAGCTTTGTCTCTTCTGTCCTCAGACTGGTTATCTGTCTAGCCTGACCTCACAGAAGCCTCCTTATATATTTAAAAAAGATGTCTCCATTCTATTGGCATATATCAGCTTCCTCTTGTTTTCTGAAATGTATCATAACAGAGGCAAGGAAAGAAGGATTTTCATTTACTGATCTCCAAATATGTCAAGCACTGGGCTAGGCAATTTCAGAACCATGGTGGTCATTTCACAGATGAGAGAAGAAAGGTTAGGAGAAGTTCGATGCTCCAAGGTCATACATACATACTAAAATTCCCAGCCGGTCTTCAAAACCTCAAGCCCTCAAAATCTCTGCACACATAAGATGTTGGGAACCCCACAATAAACTTGGCCTACTTGAGCTTGGGTCTTGTCTTCTTTGGGAATAGAGGGGAAATCAACCTCCCCATTCTTTCTTTGCAGTGGTGCCCAGGGGGATGGAAGAAGTTTAAGAGCAGCAAGGGCCCCGCGGAGGAAGCGGGAAGCTTCCAGAGGGCAGGAAGCAGGCCTGGGCAGTAAAGTCCAGCAGAGGAGGCAGGCTGACAGATGCCTTCCTAACACCTACACTGCAGAGTCCTGACAGGCCCTGCTTTCCCTGGGCACAGAACTGTCCCCATTCCAGCCCCTCTCGGCCTCCTCTTGGCCTCCTCGCGGCCTGGAAGCTTGGAAGGCCGGCGAGGAGTTCTGAGGGGCAGACAGGGCGAAGCCAGTGAGAGAGTGGGTCTGGCGTGAGTCTTGGACTCTATAATGTGCAGGGTTGGACTGGCCACGTGACTCCACGGAGGCGGAGACGGGCGCTGGAGGGAGGACTGGCAGGCGCGGGAGGGTGCGGGTGGGGGTTCCGTCTGAATAATTGAGGAGCTGTTCAGCAGCGGCGGCTGCCTCCAGCCTTCCTCGCCGCCGCCACCCCCATCACAGCCCGAGAGACGGCCCGACCCCCGTGCGGACCGCCAGCCCCAGCCCCTCGGGTGAGTGAACGCCCCCTTCGCCACAGACTGTCCCCCTCCGCGACCCCCGCGACCGGGCTGAGCCTGAGAGCCCGGGCCGCCGGAGCGGGAAGCAGGAACATGGCGCGGGGACCGAGGGCGCTCTCCGGGAAGGGGTTCCCTGAAAGAGGAAGGAGCGGGTCGGGGTCTCTCCGCCTCGGGCCGGGAACCGGGCCGAGGAGCGCCTCGGGTCCGGGGACGCCGGCTCCGCCGCGGGCGGGCGGCGGGGACAGGCGCGGCGCGGGCCCGGGTGTCGCCAGGCGCCGGCCGTCCTTCCTCCCGGCCCGGGCACGCACCAGGCGCGGGCAGCCGGCTTCTCGGCCTCGGACGAGCCCGTGGAAGGGAACAGACGCTTTTCCGGCCTGGCCCGAGAGAAGGGCGGGGGCAATGTCTGCCCTTTCACCTGGGAGCAAACTCTTCAAAGGGACTCCCGGGGAGCCCGGCGCCCCGACCTGGCGGGCGGGCCGCGGGGGCATCTGCCTCCGGCCATGGGCCACACGCCGGGGGCTGAGAAGAGGACGTGACGGGGAAGCGTCCGGCTCCCTGCCCAGAGCAGAAGCCCTGGGGAGGTGACTCGCCGTACTACTCTACCTCTCCAGTCCCCTCTCCTCCCCACCCCGAGCACATCGGTTCCCTGGGGATCCGGAGGGCTGGGGTAGCGCAGCGTGGCCCCAACCTGTGTCCTGACCCCCGCCCCTGTGTGTATTTCATATTGCAATTGAAGAGTAAGACAGAAGCTGTCAAGCGATTGAAGCGCAGGCAGGGCTGTCGCCTGTTTCCGGCACTCCAGTGCGAAGCTCGGTTCTCTGAGGTCTTGAGCTGAGAACCTCCAAGGAACCGGCTCTGGGAAAGGGGTTCTCACCTAAGTGCGGGGGCAGTCACTGGTCCCAATTCGCCCAGGACTGAGGGACGACCTGCCTCCCCCGGGGCTGTGGGTTGGTGGAGAGTGCCGGGGAGCCTGGGCCGCAGAAAAGCGCTGTCCGCGGTGCTGAAAGTTGTAGGACGCGGAGGAGCTAATACCCCGGTGAAGTGTTGGCTCTCCGTGGGTCGGCATTCCCTGCAAGCAGAAACTGCCTTAGAATCACATAAAGGGGGTCTGGTGTTTACCTAGAAAGAGTAAAGGTGCTCTGTTCTCCCTGTACTTTTCCTTCCCCCACACTCTGTTTGGGCTGTTTCCTGAGCACTTCAGGGTGGAAGAGCAAGGAGCGGGTGTGTCTCCTGGATCCAGATGGCTAACTTTGGGTGGTGCCTCCTTCTATTTCCTCTGCCTGTGCAGTGAGTCTTCCTGTTGGTAAAGTGTTGAAAACGCAGTCAGGGATGCTGTTGCGATGATGAACATCTCTGTGGCTCTCAGGAACCATAAAATTGTAAAGCTGCAGAAAGGGAGAGGCTTCATTAGCAGAGAGACTAGGATTTCTGTCTCAGGCTGTGTTTTCTTCCTTTCCTCTGCACTCTTCTCTCCCCACCATTATTACATCCTCTAGACAATCCTATTTATATCCTCTAGATACCGTGTTTGTTTTTTTTTTAAACTAGTCTCTTATGGGTAAGATGGAGTAAGGGGGAAGCCAAGTTAAGAGAATATTTACTGAACACTTACTATCTTCCAGGTAATATTAGCTCATTTAAACTTTACAATAGCTGATAATATAAGTATCACACAGACACCAAAACTTGAATCCACAAAATCTTGAATCCAGAGGTTGGTAGAATTGAGGTCTGCTTACCTCCAATGTCCAAGCCATTTTTGTGCCGTTGTTTTGGTATTTGGCTTTGAATATCTGTTATAAGGGAATATAGCAAAAGAATGTCAGAGGAGGGAGGGCTGCTTTTCCCTTTTATACATAGTACTCTCTCTTCCAACCCTTTCTTCTTTAATCTGTTCGCCCACCCACTGTTACTCACTCCCACCCTCCCAACTGCTTTTATGCGAGCTGTGTGAGATACCACTGTTCACACAACTTGAGATCCAGGAATACAAAAACAGGTTAGAGGACTCAACCAGTAGGCTTTCCCAAAAGAGCATCAGAGCTTCAGGAAGTCTGGAGGGTTGGAGTCCACAGGTGCTTTCATATTTAGAATTATTCTATTGAGTATATTGTTTTACAAGTATAAGAACTGGGGAACCCAAAGATGGCCATTAGTCTAAGTCACATGATTGAAAAATTAGTGTTAGAACCAGTTAACTTGTCAGGGCAAGTGCCTTTCCCACTACTCCATGGTACCTGAAATATTCATCCATGCTGCCTTCTTTCATGAACTTTGACAAGGATACCAGCATCCATTAACTATATTCAGTAATATACCACAAACACCTAAATTACAAGCAACACTCTTAGCTGCATTTTCTTCCTGTACTTTCCCCTCTGGTTCTACTAATCCAATATTTTCAGACTCAACATACCTGAGAGATATCACCAGCCTTCCCAGGAAGTTTCCCCATGCAACAACTCAGAAATAAGGATGGTGCTGTGGCTTTTCTCAGCTTTCCCTTATGCTGTCTATAATTCTTCTTCAACCTACTCCCAACAAAATAGTTTTCCCAAAATTGATTACCCTAATCAGCTTTCCATACTTTCGATGGGACTTGGAAGGGACCCTACAAAGATCTAGGCAGAAATAAAGATCCTTATAAGTGTGTGTGTGTGTGCATGCGTGTATGCATGTGTGTACGTGTGTGTGTGTGTGTGTGTGTGTGTTATCGTCATTGTCATTTATTTTATGGAAAAATGAAATGTCGAATTAAAAATATTTATTGTTAAGATTTTGGGTTGGTTCTATTAATTGAAACACTGTGTATTGTTTGTGATTTAGTATTTGACTCATCAATATACATATAATACCACATGCTACACACTAGCTAAGTCCTTCATCAATAATTTCATTGAATCTTTACAATTCTTTCAAGTAAGTAGCTTCATTAGTGATATAGCTCTCTCTAATATGCAGCAGAACCTTATGTTCTATTCATTTCTTCTTGCTTCTCTCTTCAGTAAAATTTTATCTTCATTAATTGGATTTCTGTATCCCTAGTAATTTCATTGTAATTGCATTGGCAATGAAGATATTTTATATTAAATTGATAGTTCTTTCCTGTTCCAATACATAAGGTTTAGAAACTCGAATTCAATTCAAATGGCACTCTTCAGCTCTTTCAGCTCTCAAATATTTACCACAACATCTCCTTATCCTTTACTTGAAGATTAACATATGCCTTCTAATTGCTAATGCCAACATTTGTTTCAGACCCCCTGTAGAACTAATTAAGGCATAAGTAATAATTAAGCACATAACTTCTACTGTACCCTCCCTAGGTGATTCTGCAAGGATACTATTGCTGAGGTGCTCTGGGCCCTATGGACCAGAATCGGAACCTGTCCATAACTACTCTGTCTGATATGGTAGTCACTAGCCACATATAGCTATTTAAATTTATGTTTAATTAAATTACTTATTTATTTATTTATTTTGGTGCTGGGGATTGAACTCAGAGGCAGTCTACCTCCATACTATACCCCCAGCCCTATTTTTTATTTTTATTTTGAAACAGGGTCTCACTAGGTTGATGAGAGTCTCACTACTTGCTGAGTCTGTCCTCGAACCTCCGATCCTCCTGTCTCAGCCTCCCAAGTACTGGGATTACAAGCATGTGCCACCACGCCCAGTTAATTAGTTAAAAATTTTGAAATTTAGTACTTGAGTCATAGTAGCCATGTTTCAAGTGCTTAATAACCATATGTGACTAATAGCTACCTAATTGGATAGTGCCGATGTAGAAAATTTCCATCTTTTCAGAAAGTTCTATTGGACAATGCCTTTAGAAAGTGCTAAAAACATACTCACAGTAGCCAAGGTATTAGAAAGCTTCCCCCAAGAAAGGAGAAAAGCCCACTTGTGCCTCGTACATGTCCAGCAACCCAAAGATGCCCAGGACAACCAGGCTAGCAAAGTGAGCACATGTCTCACTTCAGGAGACAGTGGCTTCTGGGGTTTGCTTCATACAGATTCTATTTTACCATAGAGTGCAATGTTCCATGGTGGTGGTGGGTTGTTGGTTTCCTGAATTCTAACTTGTAAGTAACCCAAAAGTTCTTATCCAGAATTCAAGTTCACATATCACATAGTACTGTGTGTTTCTTATATTAGTAAGTGTAATATGATTAACATGGAAATAACACAAGACTTGGAGTTGGCAGTAAGTGTGCCACTTACATTTGGTAACATAAAGCCCTCTAGAATTCCATTCCTTTATCTGTACAATCCTGATGAGAATTGCCATAACTATCTCAAAGAGCTATTGTGAGACTCAAAGTGTAGGTATGTGAAAGCACTTTCTATAAAGCATGGTAGAATCTGCAATTACTGATCATTTCATATGGGTATGGTATAGTCAATATCAATAGTTTAAGTTGAATGTGTTTCTAAATGTTTTAAATCTTTGATATGAGTGCAGTTTACCTTCATCGTCACTCATTTCACTGAAAAGTGAAATGTTGAATTAAAATTTTTGATTGTTAAGATTTTGGGTTGGTTCTATTAATTAAAACACTGTGCATTGTTTGTGGTTTAGTTTATTTGACTCTGAACACTTCCTTCTCAAGATAAAAAAAATTAAGACATCTCCATGATTTGAAACAGGTTTTACCTTTTCACTAATAGTTTAAAGTTAATTTTCAGTTATTTTCCTGTCATGATAATAGGAGTTCAGAAATAACAAAAAAGTATTATGGATATTCATCAGTATGGCTGGGTGAGAGGGGTAATTTAAAAGAAGTATTTTTACTAATTGGTTATTGAAATGAGCATCTACCCATCTTAGAAATCAATGTGAACAAGAATAATTCTATTTCATGCATTTATTAACCTAAAATCAAAGTAAAATCCATTAAGTTGACTGAATTCCTAAGGTTACTTTAAGTATTCTGGCTTGAATAAGTAGTCTTTATACCATTTAGTCTCTATGTAAAATCTATTAGGGTCATGAGTGCTTAGCTAACTTTTACTCCTAAACCTGGAGCTTAGTAACTACTTCTGTACCTTGCTCTTGCTCTATGCTATTTATGCCTCAAGCCAGAGGGCTTTTCAAATGTAGCCATACTTTGTTTAATAGCTCACCATTTGATACTTAAATATTTTTATCTCATAACCCAAAGGCTAACACAATGCTCAGGCCTTGTAGAAAATAATCCTGGAAATGAAGCTATTCCATCATATAATTCTTAATTATATTTATTATGGCTGTTACTCAGCTTCAAAACTCAATACAATAATTTTATCTATGTGCAAATAGACCTCGGGTTTCAGGATCTCTGACAGATCATTTTCTTTCTTAGTGACTTAAGTCTTAACAAAGGCATGGATTGTAACTGGTAAGATGCTCTGCCAGGGAAATAGTTGAGACACACTTTTAGCCCCTGATGCTGGTAAGGCAAGCCATTCTCAGGCCTTTGCAACATATGAAATTAAATTACTGAAGGGAAAATGAGTGAGGCTGTCAACTCTGGCATCTGGTAGGTCATGCTAGCATTAATAACAAGCATCTTTTGTTGGAACTCATGGTTTATTCACTCGATGGAACTTGTTTGTTTCATGAAAGGGCCTGGATTTTGTAAAGGGAAAGGTGCCATTACCTTAGAGCAGAAAAGAGTTCAATTTTCTCTGTCTGTGGCTAAAGGATTTCTCCGATTTTATATCCCAGGAAACAAAGTCAATTGACAATGTTGCTTTGACACTCATCCTTATAGCATGTAATAATCCATTTAATCAACAATTAATTGCAATTTGTCCTATATTAGCACAGAAATGGAGGGTGTTTGGATCTTCTACAGCTTCGCACATAGTTTCTCAATAAATATTTGTTAAATTCAGGCCATTGTTCCATGTCAGTTCATGCCGTATACTCCTCTGGCCAACCCTCTCTATCAAGAAATGAGATTCCTTGTGACACTTTCCCTTAGTAAATGAAACAGGAAACAAACAGGAACATCATATCTTACCCTGTCAACCACACTCCCAGAACCTCTAGGGGGCATAGGTAATAATGGCCAAGATAGACTGGTCCTGAGAATCACATCTTGCTGCGTCCCCCAGAGAACAAGGGGTACAGCAGCCCCAGAGTCTTGGAGTTCACTGTGATGAGGCAACATCATAAACTCAAATCTTAAATGGAACTGTGTGTCCTTTTCCACTTTTACCTTAAAGAGATACTTGTCATTTTCTTGAGAGAGTATTCAGTCAGCCTTCATGGTAGTGGCTAGAATTTCTATTGTTCCTAAATTCAGGAGAAGTGTAGCTTAAGATGAAAGCAGGCATATTAATTATGGGAGAGCTGATAACATCACAGTCTGTTGGGTCACAGAATATTATCATTTTCCAGGAATAACTGGGCCTGCCTTTAAGAGTTTTAACTGGTGACTACTGACAAAAGTGAAAGAAAAATAGATCATTCCATTGTAACAAGTCAATGAGCAAATGCTCAGAATTAACTGATTTTCATTTGCCAAAGGCAAAAATATTCCAACCCAATAAACTGACTTGCAAATGAGCAAGCTGGTTTCTGTGGCCTCTTAGTTTTTTAAATTGCTTTTTTTCTTTGTTTGTTTTTGAAATAATCAGTAAATTAAAAACAATTAAAGCTGGGTGTGGTGATGCACACTTGTAATCCTAGGACTTGGGAGGCTGAGACAGAAGGATCGCAGGTTCATGGCCAGCCTCAGCTACTTAGTGAGGGCCTCCGCAACTTAGTGAGACCCTGTTTCAAAATAAGGAATAAAAAAATAGGCCCAGGGGTGTAGCTCTGAGGTAGAATGCCCCTGGGTTCAATCCCCAGTACCGCCAAAAAAAAAATTGTACCTAGGTGTTTGAACATCTACTAACAAAAGAGTCTTTGTAATTTGTCTTTGTTAATTGTGCATTAGAGATTATACCTATATGAAATATTATTATGACAACATTTCGTAACAATCACATAATCCAACTAGAGAAATTAAGGCTCAGACATAAGGTTTAATTCTCCCCTCTCAACCCTCTACTATTTTGCATCTTTAAACATCATGCATCTTTTCATTAGTCATGAAAACTTGGTTAGCCAGCAAGTTTAGCTTCTCCTACCAAACTTTTACCAGACCTTCTAGGAGTAGAGAAGTGGATGCAGTTGGATTTTAGATTATTTCCCTTTGCACCTCCAGGTGAAAGAATTAGTGGCCAAGGTTAGTCCAGACAGAAATTTCATGGGTAGAACTATGAGCCGGGGGTGGGGGAGGATTCAAAACATCAGAATCCTTGTTGCAAGAATTTGGGCAAGGATTTAACTCCTCTTACCTTCTTCATCTCTAAAACAGGAGATTTGGATCAGTGTTTCAGGTCCTGTAAGCTATAACAATCTCTGGTTCTATGAAATAAGGGCAAGAATTTGAATAGTCTATACTCTGCCTCATTAAACCTGTAGAATCAAAAAGAAATCAAAATTCCTATGTTGACATCATTACTTATTGGAAGCTCTGACATTTCGTGCTAGTATTTTGACTAGTAACAATAATAGTAACAGCAATGATGGTGATAGCTAATAACTATTTACATTTGCTATCACCCTGTAAGGTTATTATCCCCATTTCACAGATGAGAAACATTGATCCAAAAGTAGTTAAATAACCTGTCCAAATTCATATAGCTAACAAGTTTGTGTTTTAATCCCAATGCTACACTACCTTTATGAAAACCACTAGTTTCTCAGATAACTAATATGTGTCATTTATTGGCCACTTAATACACAAGCCCCTTTCTCTGGGGAATTTCTGTTTTACCTCCATCTTCTGGTGAGAAAAGCAATGGAGAAGGTGACTAGCATTTGGGTCTGTGATGGTGATGACGCTAGGTAGGATCCTCACTGTCTTTCTGTGAGATGCTCTTGTGCTTTTGCAAGTGATACCACTGGTCAATTGCTTCAGTGGTTCAGCGTTGAATGTTGGTACTCTGCAAGCTGCTGCATGCAATGAGGACCCTCTGCTGTCTTTCCCCAGGAAGCATGGATAGCTGCACCACCAGAAATGGGTAGATGCTGTACAGGGTCCAGCATCTTCTGAGGCTCCTAGAGTGTCATTTCCTGGAGATGGGCTTGGGCTAAAAGTAAGACTAAAATTTCTAAATCATATTGTGAAATTTATTTTCTTCCCATTAAATCTATGTTTCCAAATTAGCCATAAATACAATACACCATAGTACCCACCTTTGTCACCGTGGATTTTAATGTCTGCTAAATCTGCTAATGGGCATTCAGCACTTAATATGGCGTATCAATCAGCTTAGAATGCTATGACAGTAGCCAAATATATATTTTTAAATTATTTAGCTCTAGCTTCTGGCTTGATAAATTAGCCACACACCCCACCAACTACAAATGCAATTAGGAAATGCATAACCCAACTTCTGTTTCTGTGGTTTTGGGGTACTTTGTGGGGAGTGAAATGGTCTAGGAGTCAGAAGACCTGGTTCCTGGTCTCAGCTTTGAAATATACTGATTGTGAAACTCGAGTCAACATTGTTCAACTTCCCCAATCCTCAGTATCCCTATCTTAAAATAGGGATAATAGGCCGGGCATGGTGACGTACACCTGTAATTCCAGTACTTGGGAGGCTGAGACAGGAGGATTGCAGGTTTGAGGACCAGCACACAGTAACTTAGTAAGACTCTGTTTCAAAATAAAAAATAGGTCTGGGGGTGTAGCTCAGTGGTAGAATGCCCATGGGTTCAAATCCCAGTACCCCCCCACACACACACAAATAAGGATAATAGAATCTTCCCTCATATCACACACACACAAATGAGATAGCGTCTGTTAAAGCTCCTCATGAATACAAAGGAAAGGGATGGGTTTTCTATCTTTTCAGTCCTTAGTCAGAAATAACTCTCAAGTTGCTGATACCTAATCCTGAACTGATATTGACAGCTAAATCAATGTGTTTAGCATTAAGAAAATCTTGGATCTAAACTTGCAAGTCCAGGAGATGGAACTTACCATACAGGAGGCCTCCTGGTTTCTAAATCAATGACTCTCAACTTGGGTCAATGACAACTCAACAAAGGGTATTTTTATTGTAATGGACATCAGAGGAGGAAATTATTACTGAATTTTGATGGACAGGGTTCATAAATGCTAAATATACTGTACTAGACAGGACAATACTGAAAAATAAGAAAGTGTTCCACTTAAAATGCCAATCGCATTCCTCCTCCACTAAGAAATACTGCTCAGAGTACTATGATGTTCATGGTCCCTGATTCTCCAGTTGATGAAGACAAAGAGAATTTACTTTTGATCTCCTCCCCCAGATAAAATACATCCATGGGAGGTTTCAGTAGTGCAAAAGTATTACCAGGCTTTCAATAATTTTGTGGAGAAATGAAAAATAGGGTCAGAGATCAGTGGTTTTAAAGTCAGTCCCTAGAAGCTTCTACAAAAATCCCCCTCCAACTTCAGTAGGGGCAAGGAATCCCAGTAGGTTAACATGCCCATAATGTGAGGCCTAGTCTAATGGTTTGGGTTTAGGGGCCCCAAATCAGTAGATCATATTTCCATAAACCATCTTCTTTGCAGTTGATTGAAGAAATATTGGATTATGTCCTTGCTATATGACAAGCCTGGGTCTGGCTAGGCACTGGACATATAATTACTACCCTTAAATCACCAGTAGCAGACATCTGACAGTCAGACAGATGTAAACTCTACTAATTATGTATGCAACATGACACATGTTATAAGGTGGTAAGGAATCTCTGAGGATGGGCCAAGAAACATTCACCTACACAAAGGAAATTACAATTGAACTGTGTTTTGAATGGTATGTAACATTTTCTCAGGTGGATACATGAGAGAGAAGGCTATTGTAGAAATGAGGACAGAGTAAAAAAATGCTGGCCGTGTGAACAGCAGCAACACAGGTACAGCTGGTGTGCTTACCTGACTGGGAGTGGTAGGTAGTCATATTGAAAGGGCTCTAAAAAGACTTGAATGCAGCTGGGCGGATGTATTCATTCAGCCTGGAGCTTATCCTTTGAACAGGATTTTTAAGAGCATTTTAAGAATAGCTCTGGATTCAGGGCTAGTTCACAGCAGACACCAGAATCAAGAAGTCTAATCGGGCATGGTGGTACACACCTGTAATCCCAGTACTAGGGAGGCTGAGACTGGAAGATTGAAGGTTGGAGGATAGCCTCAGTAACGTAGTGAGACTCTCAGCAACCTAGCAAGACCCTGTTTCAAAACAAAAAATTGAGCCGGGGGTGGTGGCGCACGCTTGTAATCCCAGTACTTGGGAGGCTAAGACAAGGAGGATCTCAGGTTCGTGGCCAGTCTCAGCTACTTAGTGAGGCCATGTTTCAAAATAAAGTATAAAAAATAGGGCTGGGGATGTAGCTCAGAGGTAGAATGCCCCTGGGTTCAATCCCCAGTACTGAAAAAAAAATGCCCCTTGGGTTCCATCCCCAATAGAAAAAAAAAAAAACCCAGAAGTCTGATCTTAGAATTAAAGGAAACTTCAAGAATCCTCTCAGCCTTCTCCTTTCCCTTTCCCTGTGTTTTATAGATGAAATAATTAAAAATCCAGAAATATTAAGTGACTTTCCCATAGTCAGCCAGCAAGTTAGCAGCAGTATAAGGACCAGAACCTAGTCTCTCCTCTCAGTTCATAGCATTCCGTCCTACTCCGTGTGGCCTTCAGGTATTTTATTCATCATTTGAACATAATCCAATGTAACTCACAATGTAGTTATTAAGTATTGATGAAACTCCAAGTTTTCCATTGCTCACTATTAAGGTATGGTTCCCTCATTGCAACCAGGTAATAGATAAGATTCTGGGCTGCATCTGCATGAGAGCATTCACTTCAGAAATGCAGACAAACAGCACAGCAACATGTGGGCATTCAATTCCTCCCCCACCTTGCCCCCCCCCCGCCTCCTCATTTCAAACCACCAGATTATAGAGGCATGGCCTGAACAGAAGGCATCTTAATCTCTGGTGGTTCTGTAAATGATATGCTATGCAAACTCGTGCGTAAATGGTCACAGCCTCTCTATTTTCTAGATGAGGGAGCCTTCAGAAAGATGAAGCTGCCTGTGCACACAGCACATCAGAGATAGGATTTCAGGCTCCAAAGCTCCAGCCCTGCTTGTAATGGGGTTAAATTTTTCTCCCATCTGCACACTCCTAATAATTTATCCAGTTTTGTGGTCTTAAATTTCACCCATAGTCAAGTTAGTGTGTGCATGCTTAAGGGTCTGAGATCAGTTGTTTCCCACTTCCCTTTCTCTCTGGCTGTCTTCCTTCTACCTCTCATCCAACAAAAGTCATCAAAACCAATCCACTCAGTTTATAAGAGTGGAAACTGAGACCCAGAAAGGTAAAGCCACTTTCCCAAGTTTGCACAGCTAAAAGCAATATTGCAACTAGAGGCTCAGACTCCTGACCCAGTGCATTTCCTTCCACAACAAACTGCTGCTTGCCAAGGAGAGATAGCATAGTATTTTCTCACTCTCAAATGTCCTTGCTGTCAATGCATAACCTCATAAGGATGGATGGAAATGACTGACTACACTGTTCTCAGAGGATCATTTCAGGACCTTGTTCAGAAGCCCAACAAATTGTTATCTCCCATGCAGCATTGGTCCATCCATCACATTGAGAAGCTGGTTAGGGAGGGTTTAAGACACTTTCAGGTCTAGAGGATACTTACAATCAAGGCCATCATTCAGGAGGTGATCACCACAAGAAACAGTGTGCCCAAGAAGAAAGAAGGAAGTGTCCATGGCTCCCATCATTTGAGACTACAGCAAAGTTCGCCCAAGGTTCACTGAAAGTGCAAGGTTACTAGACTCACAATCCTAGAGACCAAAAAATGGGTAATTGGATGGATTTGAGCAAGACTAATAATAGCCAAGAAAGTGGAAAAAGA
This sequence comes from Glis glis, assembly GCA_004027185.1. NCBI lineage: Eukaryota > Metazoa > Chordata > Mammalia > Rodentia > Gliridae > Glis > Glis glis. Next base: position 24,257 of record PVJS01028323.1, read on the forward strand.
TAACTCTCAAACTATTTCTGCTTCAGGGTCAAGGTGTTTTGCCTGAATTTATCAGTATAATGTATTTCATTTAGTGTAGACAAAGTTTATAGTGATAAAAGTCTTCTTAAAATCAATGGTGCCCATATTTTCTTATTAAATTACTTCTGAGGAATCATTTAAAGAAAAAGAGGTTGTATTTTGGTAAAGATTATGTTGGAAAGAGAAACAGGGAGACAGCAGAGGAGAGAGAAACCCAAGAAGTAGCTTCTCAGGGAAGGGTTTGTAGGGTAATAATATGTCACAGTCTGACTGAGATTATTAGGTACAGAAACTCGGTTTTATCAGTTCTATCAAGAATGACCTAGCTCTGAAGAATCAAGCCATGGCTTCCAAATCCCAAAAGACTGACATGTGTTCTAGATGCCAATGCCCCATACTATGAGGGATGTGCTGAGTGTTGCCCAGGTAACTATGTTCCTAGTGTTAGGATAGAGGGAAAACTGAACAAGTGAGCTCTGATAACCTCTGGGCACAACACCAGGATATCGGAGTTGGCCAGTCTCATGGGCTGTGCCAATCAGGATGCAAAAGAGGTGAGAGACATCTTCCAGATCCCACGCAAGAACTCCTTCCAGGTTACTGGAAGAGTTGTACCCTTCACATAAAGGGTCTCATGCCTTCCATTTCCCTGGTGGTGGAGAAACTGGAAAATTCTTTAGGTAAAAGATAAGACTTTCTCTGGTCTCTGTGCAGCCCATATCTTCTGTTAGGATGTTACTCCAGACATGTTAGAACTACCTAACTCATGGCCTGTCTTATATTTGTTAGTCAGTCTCCTTTAGGGAGTTCTGGTAGATGCCACAGCTTCACTACCAATAATGGATAAGCCATCTGAGTGGTTGAGTTATTTCTGTAAGGGGCAAATCTCCTGCACTTGGTGCCGATTCCCTTTATTCCACCTTAGAGGGCGCTATCACTCTACACGCGCCTGGGTCTGGTATATCCTCCTCAGTAGTCTCTGTGTATGGACCCTGACATTTGAAACTGTATCTTTTCATCACTTCGTAGAGAAAACAGGCATGGAGTGACTATGACTCATCTTCAAAACGCAGAAGGAACCAACTCTCAAAAGATTTTTTTTTAAAAACCAGACAAGCCGGGCGTGGTGGCGCACGCTTGTAATCCCAGTACTTTGGGAGGCGGAGACCGGAGGATCCGAGTTCGCGGCCAACCTCAGCGCGCATGCGCAGGCGCGCGCATGATTTATCTCTCTCTTTCTCCTCTCTCTCTCTCCTCTCTCTCTCTCTCTCTCTCTACCTAGTGAGGCCCTCTGCAACTTCGTGAGACCCGGTTT
>PVJS01028324.1:0-25591 GCA_004027185.1 Glis glis
CCAGCCTCAGCTACTTAGTGAGGCCCTCCGCAACTTAGTGAGACCATGTTTCCAAATAAGGAATAAAAAATAGGACTGGGGGTGTAGCTCAGAGGTAGAATGCCCCTGGGTTCAATCCCCAGTACCACCAAAAAAACAAAAAAATTAAAATAGGGCTGGGGGTGTAGCTCAGAGGTAGAATGCCCCAGGGTTCAATCCCCAGCACTACACACACACACACACACACACACACACACACACACACACATACACAAAGTTAAAACAATTTTTCTTCTATTCTAAAAGAAGAAAAAAAAGTGTTAAGTATGGTACCAACAGTGTTACTACATATAGGGCTACAAAATCATCAATGAACCTTGGGTGTACTGTGATTTCTCTTACCTTGTGTTTTTTCCCAGCTTCTCTCTCATTATTTTGTCTATCTTTTTTATCAGGAAAAAGGAATTCCTCATCTCCTTCAACAAATGCATATGGATCAATTTTAGGCTCCTGTTCTGCATCAGATGCTATTGCTGAAAGATACTGATTTTTAATTTGATATTGCTGCACTAATTCATCAGAAACTTTTAAAGGTTTCTTGCACTGCACCATTAACCTGCATAAAAAACAAAATTAGAAATTAATTATATTTATTATCCAGAAAAGCATAAAAAATTATCCAAACAACTTAAGTATCATGAGGTTTCTTAAAATTAGGTATTATTCAATCTTTAATCTCTCATTTTACAAATGAAAAAACTGAGGCCTAGAAAGATTGTGATTTGTTAGTCTTAAACATAGCGATAGAGAAATGGAAAGCCCCATCCACAGTGTCTTTCCACCAAAGTGTTGTCTTTCACTTTGTTCTCAGGTCCTCAAGCACACTAACTTGTCCAAATTCATTCACTGAAAAGAGGCTCTTCACTGCTCCGACAGTGACTTTCAAAATGTGGACTTTAAGGTAAGACAAGATACTTTTATTCAATTTATGCACTTAAATGGTGAAAACGATTATCCTTTATTACTACCATGAATGGAGGTTTTTTAAGTTTAAAGTTTCTGTTCCTGTTTAAGTACTAGTGATCAAAACCCAGGGCCATGCAGATGCCAGACAAGTACTGTACCAATGACCTACAGGTAAAAAATTTTTGAAAGCATGATTTTTGCAACATGAAAATAACATTATGATGATTAATCCTGGCAGGATGTATTACAAGGTCAAGAAAAGTGTCAGTTGCAAGTACCTCAGTTTTTTACTAATCATACTGGAAATTTCTGGTTCAACATGGTAACTATAAAATGTATGATTCTCTGTATTCTACTTATATAGCCAATAAAATGGCAAAGGAGAACAAAACAAGAGAAGAGACTAACAAAACAAAAACAAAACCCGAGAAGAAACCGACAGACCAGAGAAAGTGGTAAAGTCTCAGATTAAAAGAGAGAAGCCACAACAACAAACAAGCGGCTCTGTGCCACAGAACCTAGAAAGCATCAGGATTTTTATCTTCAAAGATCAGAGTCTTTGTATTCCTAAAGACTAGAGTGTGAACACAAAATGACTAGTTTCAGCCAGGCTTGGTGGCACACACTTGTAATCCCAGTACTTGGGAGGCTAAGACAGGAGAATCACAGGTTCAAGGAAAGCTTCAGCAAATAGTGAGACTTTCATCAACCTGTTTAAAAAATAAAATAAAATAGGGCCAGGGATGTAGTTCAGAGGTAGAATGCCCCGGGGCTCATTTCCTAGTGCCACACACACAAAAAAAGACTAGTTCCTGGTTTCTATAAGACACTAAGACTCTCAAATCCCTGTTCTCTCAGGTTTACAAAACTGAGGTTTCCAAGTTGTCAGAACAGTGGCAGCCAGGCTTCTTAGCCAAAACATTTTCAAAATCCTGCAATGACTATTTCACTCTGAGTAAAAAGCCAAATTCCTTAGACTATTCTACCCAACCCTTCCATGATCTGGTTCCTCTTTTCCTCTCCAACTTCATCACTTCTGTTTTAGTTCTCTCTCTCTTGCGCGCGCGCGCTCTCCCCCTCTCCCCCCATTCATACTGTATCCAAGAGTTTTCTTGATGCTCCTTAAACAGGACAGACTCTTGACTGTTCCCTTTGTTTGGAACATTCTTCCTCCAAATATCTGCAAGGTCAATTCCTTTACTAACTTCAAATGTTTGTTTAAATGTCACTTACTCTATAAGACCTTGTTATGTCTGCTTTATTTAAAATTACAATGAGCCAGTCACAGTGCCACATGCCTGTGGATCCCAGTAATTGGGAGACTGAGACAGGAGGATCACAGGTTTGAGGCAAGACTCAGCTACTTGATGAGGCTCTCAGCAACTTACAGAGACCTGGGTTTCCAAATAAAAAATAAAATCTGTCTGGGGGTGGGGGTGTGTAGCTTGGAGGAAGAATGTCCCTGGGTTCAATCCCCAGCAACACACACACACACACACACACAAATAAAACTGCAATACGATCACCTGCCTAAGCACTGATACCCCTTGCCATGGTCTATTCTTCCCAATTAGCAATTACCTTTACTTCTTTTTTATGGAAGGGGGGATAGGGATTGAAGCCAGGGGGGCTCTACCATGGAACTATGCCCCCCAGCCCTTTTTATTTTTTGAGACAAGGCCTCACTAAGTTGCTGAGGCTGGCCTTGACCCTGAGATCCTCCTGTCTCAGCCTCTCAAGTACTGGGATTACAAACATGTGCCACCATGCCTGGCAGCAATTACTTTTTAATACATCATATATAATTGGTTATATTCATAGTTGACTGTCATTCCCTTTGGATATAAAAGTCCCACAAAGTCTGAAATCTTGTCTTTGTTCACTGAATTATCTCAACTGCCAAGAGTGCCTGGTACATAATAGGTAGCAAATAAATATTTGCTAATGAATAAGTGAAATCTAAAAGCCACATGGGATTGAGATGCTTTTCCATTAATAATCACAAAGTACAGAATCTTATACTTTGAAACAAACCATTTTTACGCATTAGAAAGTACTGATGTCACTGTTTATCTGCTATGGGTATTTAGACCAAAATTATGTAATATTTGGGAGTAATTAAGATATTAGATTATAAACTCTTTGTGACAGGGATCACATCTCATTAATCTATTCACTAATGACTGGCATTAGCAGCACTCTGTCCCTGTAACAGAGGCCATCGAAACAAAAATTATTATTTTCTAAGCATCCTGTCAAATGCTCAAATGTGTATCATTATTTCAAATATGCCCCAGATTTATCCCTAAAACTAAAATCCAAAGTCTACAAAAGCATTGTTCCATGGAAATACCATGCTAACACAATTGTTAGTGGGGATTATTATTATTATTTTGTTTTTTTGGTGATACTGGGGATTGAACCTAGGGGGTATTCTACCACTGAGCTATACTCACAGTCCCTTTATTTTTCATTTTGAAAAAAGGGTTTTGCTCAGCCACTGTATGTTGGCCTTCAACTTGCAATCCTTCTGTGCCAGCCTCCCAAATACTGGGATTACAGGCATGCACCATGACCAGCTCAATGAGGACGTATTGCAATTAATCATTAGAATAGCCGGGCATGGTGACACATGCTTGTAATCCCAGTACTTGGGAGGCTGTGACCGGAGGATCTGGGTTCGCGGCCAGCTTCAGCTACTTAGTGAGGCCCTCTGCAACTTAGACCCTGTTTCAAAATAAAGAAAAAAAACAACTCTGAATAACTGTTGGCTGAAAAACTACTGGATATTGTAACATAAATCTTTCAAATAAGTATTTTTTATCTACTTGGACATGTACTTTCTTATTTAATACTTAAAATAACCTCATAAAATAGGAAATGGAAGGTAGTCTTTCTAACTTTGATGTTGGAATTATGTAAAACCAAGTGGTTTTAAAAGGTCATAGTATGGCAAAGTTATGAATGGGAAGATTTAAGTATTCATATTCAAATAACTTCATAGAAAAAAGTATAAGGACGCCCCCCCCCCAGCCTGAAAGATACTTTTACTCTGAAGAAGTGAGTAAAACAACCATTTCATTTAAGTTGTTTTCTGGCAGAAGCATAACAACTGCCACACCGCTTACATACATAGTTACTGGGCAGCATTAACATTATTAAAAGGACTAATTCCACTGCACAGGGCTCTATTAAGAATAAAAATGGAGCTAAGCATGGTGGCGCACGCTTGCAATCCCAGTACTTGGGAGGCTGAGACCGGAGAATCCGAGTTCGCGGCCAGCCTCAGCTACTTAGTGGGGCTCTCTGCAACTTAGTTGAGACCCTGTTTCAAAATAAAAGAATAAAAAAATAGGGCTGGGGGTGTAGCTTTGGAGGTAGAATGTCCCTGGGTTCAATCCCCAGTACCAAGAAAAAAAAAAAAGAATAAAAATGAGTAAATCGAATGCATTGCCTAAAGACAACTTTTACGTGATTTTATTGAATTGTTCTCACAAACACTGGGATATCCAAAGATGTTAAATGTAGTCAATAATATCAAATCACAATAAATTTCAAAATACAAATCATTTACATTACACATATTCTATATTGAAAGTTGATAAAAATTGTCATTTTGAAGCCGGGCATGGTGGCGCACACTTGTAATCCCAGTACTTGAGAGGCTGGGACAGGAGGATCACAGGTTCGCGGCCAGCCTCAGCTACTTAGTGAGGCCTCTGCAACTTAGTGAGACCCTGTTTCAAAATAAAGAATAAAAAGCTGGGCGTGGTGGCGCACACTTGTAATCCCAGTACTATGGGAGGCAGAGACCGGAGGATCCGGGTTCGCGACCAGCCTCAGCGCGCTCTCTCGCTCTCGTGCGCTCGCTCTCTCTCCTCTCTCTCTCTCTCTCTCTCTCTCCTTAGTGAGGCCCTCTGCAACTTCGTGAGACCCAGTTTCAAAAATAAAGTATAAAAAATAGGGCCGGGGGCACAGCGCGGAGGTAGAACGCCCCTGCGTTCAATCCCCGGTACCGCAAAAAAAAAAATTAAATAAAATTTAAAAATAGGGCTGGGGGTGTAGCTCGGAGGTAGAATGCCCCTGGGTTCAATCCCCAGTACTGCAAAAAAAAAAAAAAAAACCTGTCATTTTGAGGTACCTGATTAAAAACTCAAATTATTATTTTGTCACTATTAAATACTACAATATACTTTTATGACTAGGAACAAGACCACCTCTCCTTTCCTAAAAGGAACCTTCACAGATAGCCCAATACTTAACTACAGAGATGGTTCCAATTAGATATAAAGCTAAATACAGACATACTGGAAGAGGATCAGGTACAGACATAAACAGAAAGCACTGCAAAAGCCCAAAGCAAATTTAAATTTCCTTTATATAATTAATTGCATCTCCTTCCTTTCACTACGACAATAACATACTATCCTGAAATGTACGTGTATACAATTTAACATAGCTTTGGGTAGCATATACTTTTATCCATTTATTTAATAAAAAATTCTTCAAGACAAGGAATGACAATATTTTAAGATCAACAATTATAGAAAGAGATAAGCTGTAAAAGGGAATGTTAAGGAACAAAGGTAATGAATCTCAAAATTCTCCCCTTTTCTTTACATGCAACTTTTCCTAGTACCATCTCCCACATTGAGGATCAATCCTTGAACTGAACTGAACCAAACTAGGTATCAAAACGATAGCTTTTTTTGGCTGGGTGTGGTGGCGCACACCTGTAATCAGGTATTTGGGAGGCTGAGATGGGGATTGCAGGTTCAAGGCCAGCCTCAGCAACTGAATGAGACCCTCAACAACTCAGTGAGACCCTGTTACAAAATAAAAAATATAAAGGGCTGGGAATTTAGTTCAGAGGTAGAATGACCATGGGTTCCATCCCCAGTACCAAACCAAAACTATAGCATTTTTTCATTAAAATAAAATAGCAAATATAGAAGTCTTACTTAAAAGTCAAATTAAGCCAGGTGTGGTGACGCACGCTTGTAATCCCAGTACTTGGGAGGCTGAGACTGGAGGATCCGGGTTTGCAGCCAGCCTCAGCTACTTAGTGAGGCCCTCCGCAACTTAGTGAGACCCTGTTTCAAAATAAAGAATAAAATAGGGCTGGGGGTGTAACTCAGAGGTAGAATGCCCCTGGCTTCAATCCCCAGTACCACACACACACAAAAAAAAGTCAAATTAAAACAAGTTTATTTACTCACAGGCTTCTTTCTACGAGACAAAGACATTCAAAAGGACCTTTTAGAGATCATTCTATAACTGTATACATGCAATAAAAATCTGACAGATCTAACACAATACAGGAGTAGTTCTACTGACGAATGTTATAGTTAAGAAATCCTGATGTACCCTGACTACAGAACAAAACAAGTGAAGAATACGATCCAAGTACATACAGTTCTTTTTTTTGCTCAGGGTTAAGTTTTCATCTGAATCAGAATAGTAGATTATTTTCAGCAACCACAAATTTTACTAAAACTGCATGCTAATCACTTATCAAAAGATATTTAAAAACAACTGCAATGCTTCCTGGCAGAAATTTTGCTATCTTTAAAACTTATAAGAAGTTGAATGCAGTGGCCCATGCCTGTAATCCCAGCTACTTGGGAGACTGAGGCAGGAGAAATCACAATTCAAGGCCAGCCTCAGCAACTTAGTGAGACCTTGTCTCAAAATAAAAAATATAAAAGGGATAGGAATGTAGCTCTGTGATAAAGTGCCCCTCGGTTCAATCTATAGTACCAAATAAATAAATAAACCTTATAAGGTCCCTGAGACTCTATTTTAAAATAGAGCTATTATAGCTGGGCGTGGTAGCACATGCCTATAATCCCAGTATTATAAGCTAAGACAGGAGGATTGCAGGTTCAAGGACAGCCTAAGCAAGTAGTGAGACTCTCATCAATCCAACGAGATCCAGCTTCAAAAATAAAAATAAAATAGGGCTGAGGGTGTAGCACAGAGATAGAATGCCCCTGAGTTCAATCCCTAGTACCACAAGAAAAAAAAAGAAAAGATATTTGTGACAGATTCTGTATACCCTGTATGTGGGATTATTATGCTCAATCCCCAACCCCTCCCTTCACCATTTATATTCTAACAACTATGAAAAGGAATTTTACTTTAACATAGCTCATAAAAACAATTCATAAATTCATACACATGGAAGTCTCTAAGAATAAGGGAAGTACTTAGAAATGATGAAGAATTGTATTACTCTGTACTAGTTAGGGAGGCATCACTATCTAAAACGGCAAAACAGAAAAATCAAGAAATGTTTTCAGGCCGGGCGTGGTGGTGCACGCTTGTAATCCCAGTACTTTGGGAGGCGGAGACCGGAGGATCCGGGTTCGCGGCCAGCCTCAGCTCTCACTCTGTCTCTCTCTGTCTCTCCTTAGTGAGGTCCTCCGCAACCTCATGAGACCTGGTTTCAAAATAAAGCATAAAAAATAGGGCCAGGGGCGTAGCGCGGAGGTAGAACGCCTCTGCGTTCAATCCCCGGTACCGAAAAAAAAAAAAAAAAAGAAATGTTTTCGTTCATTTATCCACTTATTATGGAAATGCAGTACTGAAAATACAGTACTGGAAATACAGTACTACCCTTTAATAGTAATCAATGGAAAACATTTATACCACATACAAAATGGATTTTACTTACTATAAATAAAGCAAAGCTCTAAATTTTTCCTCTTACTATAATTTTCTATGAAAGTACACACCTATAAAAGTTGACTATAAGAAAACTAATTTTTCAGATATATTTTTGCCCTTTACATTTTATATTTACTCTGTCCAGGTTATTAAGTTTCTGCTCTTAAGCTTTAGACACATGTCCCAATTGCCTGGAGAGAATTGCTCTCTTATCCCACACTTCAAACTGAATTTACATTTTTGCAGTGTGTTATATGCAAATTGCTTAAGTCATTTAGTACAAAGCCACAGATGAAAAGGATATTTCAATTTCTCTTCTTTAAGATAACACGGACTGTTTATATTATCTAATTAGGGTGACAAAACACCTATGCATATAGCAGCATATATACCATATACCACGTACCTTGTTCCTAAACTTTATAATCTAACTTTAAATCTATCTAGAGATATAATCTAACTTTATATCCATCTAGAGATCTTCCTATATCAGCCTATATAGCTTTCCTTTGCCCAGCTATACCAAATTTATTTTATATACCAACAGTGCCTCTCAGAATGTTGCACTAAAGAAAATTTGTTTTATTCAAACAGATCAAGAAAATATAACTTTGAAGAATATGAATTTTAAAAAGAAAGATAAGCCGGGCATGGTGGTGCATGCTTGTAATCCCAGTACTTGGGAGGCAGAGACTGGAGGATCCAGGTTCGAGGCCAGCCTCAGCTACTTAGTGAGGCCCTCTGCAACTTCGTGAGACCCGGTTTCAAAATAAAGTATAAAAAATAGGGCCAGGAGTGTAGCTCAGAGGTAAAACGCCCCTGGGTTCAATCCCCGGTACCGCAAAAAAATATATATATATATAAATAAAAAAAAAAGAAAGATAAGACAGGCATGGTGGTGCAAGCCTGGAATCCCAGTAATTGGGAAGCTGAGACAGGAGGATCGCAGTTGGTTCGAGGCCAGTCTCAGCAATACATCCTCAAAATAAAAAGTAAAAGAAGACTGGAAATGTACCTTGGAAGTAGAATGGCTGTGGGTTTAATTTCCAGTGCCACAAAAAAATAAAAAAGATTTTCCAGCTTCTCTGGCCTCTACCTACCAGATATCAATAGCACACCTCCAGTTGTGATAAGCAAAAATGTGTCTAGACATTGCCAAATGCCACCTGGGGATGGGGCTGGGAAGATGGAAAACACCTCAAATTACTGCCACAGAACAGTAACTCCAGGAAAAAGAGAGAATCATCCAGGTTTTTAAAAATTCTAACCTATCAAATATAAAACAAGTTCCAGAAATGTTTCTTAGTTCATAAAGGAGCTAAACCTCTGATGCTGGGCCTTGAATGATATTTACCATTTCTTCTCTAATCTACTATTATGCTATAAAAACAGGGTTTGTATCTAAAAGTGAATTCTTTTTTGTGTGTGTGGTACTGGGGGTGGAACCCAGGGGCATTCTACCTCCGAGCTACACTCCCAGCCCTATTTTTTATTTTTTATTTTGAAACAGGGTCTCACTAAGTTGTGGAGGGCCTCACTAAGTAGCTGAGGCTGGCCACAAACCCGGATCCTCCGGTCTCAGCTTCCCAAGTACTGGGATTGCAAGCGTGCGACATCACGCCCGGCTAAAAGTGAATTCTGACACAATACAAATTTTAGTAACTATCATGACAAAAACAATGCTCACATGAGACACAAAACTACACAATAATTTTTTTAAAAAAACCTTTTATTCAATCTTGTTTTTTCTTTTCTATGAAGAAAAAATGGTGGCTAGGAACAGGCAGAAGTGGAAGCATGTCATTTCCTTAACTTATATAATCATGACCCAGCACCACTCCACTCTGCATGCTACTTTTCTACATTATGCTCTTTCCTTCTCATTCTTATTCAGAGAGAAAAATGTCAAAGAAGTTTGGAACAGATTCTAAGGTTAAGCTCTATAATAAGGTTAAGCAGCCAATGTATTTATTTAAAGCCATGGCTAGAAATTTTTAGATGTTATGAACACAACCTGTCCATAAAAACTCACTCTTCAAGTTTTTTTGAACCAAAAATATTCACACCACATTTTTACATACATTAAATAAGAAAATATAACCTGGAAAGAAAGCAAGTTTTAAAACAGTAAAGTATTCTAGGGCCACACTACTGTTTCGCTCATCCAAACATTTGCTGAATTTCTACATAGTGTAGAGGCATGGGTGTATGTTTATGTTAGAGGAATACAGCAGTAAACAAGACAGTCCTTGCCCTCATAGAGCTTACATTCTAAAAAGAAAAGACCATTAACAAATACATAATTTCAGATAGTGAGATATACTAAGGAGCAATTATAAAACAGTATACAGGATAGACAGAGGTTCGGAGGAGAGAAGTGAATAGTTTAGACAGAATGATCAGGAAAATTCCACCTGATAAGGTAACTTCTAAATAGTACTCAATGATAAGGAGTGAGCAGTTCCCCACTATCTGTAATGCAATTCTGAAGGCCATGCATCATGAGCATGGTCTTTGAAGGAAGAACAAGAAGACTGGTGTGGCTAAATGAGGAAGGAAACAGGAGTAGGAGTTAGGGGTGAAGACTAGTGAGGCACAAGATAGTCAACAGTCTCACAGATCAAGAAAAAGGGTTTGGATTTTATTCTTAACATAAAGGCTATTAAAGGGATGTAAGCAAATGAGTAACAGGATTTAACTTACTCTGGCTACCGTATAAAAAATACACGTAGAAGCAGGGCACAGTGGTACACGCCTGTAATCCCAGTACTTGGGAGGTGGAGATAAGATGACAGCAGGTTGAAGGCCAGCTTCAGCAACCTCGTGAGGCCCTCTGCAACTTAGTGAGACCCTGTTTCAAAAATAAAAATAAAATAGGGCTGAGGGTGTAGCTCAGATGTAGAATGTCCCTGAGTTCAATCCCCAGCACCAAAAAAAAAAAAAAAGTAGAGAAGTATAGAAACAAGACAGTTTCAGGCAAGACCTGAGGCTGGCTTATATTTTTTAATTACATTTAACACATCTTTTATGACCTGTTTCCAAGATATCATTTGCTTTCAAGAGATTCATTGACTTCCATAATCAGAAGAGTATTCTGCTGAAGTCCCTCAATTTTAAATCCAAATGTGTGTGTGTGTGTGTGTTACTGTGGATTGAACTCGGGCATTCTATCTCCAAGCTACATCCCCAGCCCTATTTTATTATTTTTTATTTTGAAACAGGGTCTAAGTTGTGAAGGGCCTCACTCAGTTGCTGAGGCTGGCCGTGAACCTGTGATTCTCTTGTCTCAGCCTCCCAAGTACTGGGATTACAAGCATGCACTACCATGCCCAACTTAAATCCAGATTTTAATTAAAAGTAAAATCATACTCGAATCCTTTTAGATTCAAAGTGCTAGATGAAGCACAAGGGTGTCTGCTAAAATGAAAATAAGGTAATTTTAAAAGAGAATAAATCTCTAATAGTAGGAAAAAATGACAAGAAGCTATAAATGAACCAAACATTTCACTAAATCTCAGAGAAGCTCAAACTCAGATGAAATATAGCAGAGAAAGTTCACAGCCTAAATTATACAGGAGAGGACCGAAAGCAAACTATATAAACAACAGGATAGTCAAACTGCTTACAAAAAATCTGGATTTTAACATAACTAGTCAAAAAATGAGAAAACAGCTGAAAATGGGGGGAATAGGAAGTGTTCCCTTTTTGGGGGGGGTACTGGGAAATCAAACCCAGGGCTACTCTACATCCCAGCACCTTTCATTGTTTTAGTTTATTTTGAGATAAATAAGTTATTTTTTATGTATCAGTCTTACACTGATACATAATATACACTAAAATGTTGACTGAATGAGTAAGGCCTGCCAATCAACAAGCTTGACCTATATATACAAAATTCTCAATTTATTATCTCACTATAAAATGTATATAAACTAATTATCAGAAATATAAGAAGTACAGTAAAAATAAAGATGAAAAGTAACTCTACAGCAAAAAGAAAACACCCACAAAACATTAACCAAGAAGGAGATGGTGTTTATTAAGTAAAAGATCAGGAGCCAGGCGTGGTGGCGCACACTTGTAATCCCCGTACTTGGGAGGCTGAGACTGGAGGATCGCAGGTTTGCAGCCAGTCTCAGCTACTTAGTGAGACCCTGTTTCAAAATAAAGAATAAAAAATAGGGCTGGGGGTGTAATTCGGAGGTAAGAATGCTCCTGGGTTCAATCCCCAGTACCGCAAAAACAAAATATAAAAATAAAAATAAATAAATAAATAAATAAGAGATCAGAGTTTGGAAAAAAATTGTATTCACAATTTTTAAAAACACCAGGGCCTGATGTGGTGGCATAGCTGTAATTCCAGCTACTTGGAAGGATGAAGGATTATGAGTTCAAGGACAGCCAAGGCAACACAGCAAGACCCCATCTCAAAAACAAAAGCACTTCAAATTGGACAGTTCCTTCATGTGTCCAGCACAAGGACTATAAAAAAGATTGCTATACCTACACATACTCTTGTGAAATTTCAAAATTCTAAAGCAAAAGAAAAGACCCTAAAAGCCTCATGGAGGTAAAACATCACATTCTTTAAAAAGTGATGAAAAGGCCGAGCGTGGTGGCGCACACTTGTAATCCCAGTACTTAGGAGGCTGAGACAGGAGGATCGTAGGTTTGCAGCCAGCCTCAGCTGGCCCTCTGTGACTTAGTTGAGACCCTGTTTCAAAATAAAGAATAAAAAATAGGGCTGGGGGTGTAGCTTGGATACAGACTGCCCCTGGGTTCAATCTCCAGTACCACCAAACAAAAAAAGTGATGAAGAATGAGACCTGGTTATTACCCATTTCCTCAGAAGCTATTAGAAGACAATATAGCAATGCCGAACCATACTCAACCTAAGAATCTACTATGTAGCCAAATTATCAATTTAAGCCTGAGGGCAAAAATCAAGTCATTTTCAGACATGCACAGACATCAAATATATCTCCACAATCTCTCACGGAGGGAGTTAAAGATATTTGCCAACAAAATAAGGGCAAAACCAAAGAGACACCACTTGTTATAAGAAACAGTGCTATTAAGCCGGGTGTGGTGGCGCACACTTGTAATCCTAGTACTTGGGAGGCGGAGACCGGAGGATCTGGGTTCGTGGCCAGCCTCAGCTACTTAGTGAGGCCCTCCGCAACTTAGTGAGACATGGTTTCAAAATAAAGAATAAAAAATAAGGCCGGGGGTGTAGCTCGGAGGTAGAACGCTCCTGGGTTCAATCCCCGGTACCGCAAAAAAAAAAAAAGAAACAGTGCTATTAACTTAGGAGTTCACTAAAATGAAATCCTAGAAAGAAAGCTAGAAACAAGTCTAAAAAGCAACTTATCTATATTATAACATAACAATGTAAAAGAATTTTTAAAAAAATCTATGTAATAGTTATGTTAGAGTCAGGCATGGTGGCACACTCCTGTAACCACAACACTTAGGAGGCTGAGACAGGAGGATTGCAGGTTCAAAGCCAGCCTTAGCAACTTAGCAAGGCTCTCAACAACTTAGGAAGACCCTAATTAAAAAAAAAAAATAGGTCTGGAGGGGATAACTCAGAGGGAGAGGGCCTCTGGACTCAATCCCAAGAACCACAAAAATAAATGAGTAAATAGTTACATTAGTAGAAATAACATATGCACAAATAATGTAAATATGACATTTTGGCCAACCAATAAGTCTAAGACATCATTTAACCCTTTACTGCACTTAAGCAATAGGAAAGTAATTCACTACAATGGAATGAGAGAAGGAAATGTAATCTTTGCATACTACTTAGCCTTGGACTAACAAATAGTTAGATAGTTCTAAGGAATATTGTAGTGTTGTGTTGGTTGTTTTTCATTTTTTAGAAACATACACACATATAGATGCAAAAGTTTGATTGGAAATGTATTCAGAACAACAGAGAGTAAAGAGAGACCTGAAAAAAGCCTTCTTCTGCCCAAAGTATGCCATAAATAAACAAAGAAAGCAAACCACATTTGGAGGAAGTTATCTACAGCACATATAACTAATACAGGAATAAAACTCAGAATATGAAAAGAATAAATCAGGAAAGAAAAAGGGAGTAAAAAAAAACCCATGCAATTCAGAGAAGACGAGAGCTAATGCTTAATACATATTCTCTCTTTTTTTTTTTTTTGCGGTACTGAGGATTGAACCCAGGGGCATTCTACCTCCGAGCTACACTCCCAGCCCTATTTTTTATTCTTTATTTTGAAACAGGGTCTCACTGAGTTGCAGACGGCCTCACTAAGTAGCTGAGGCTGGCCGCAAACCCAGATCCTCTGGTTTTAGCTTCCCAAGTACTGGGATTACAAGTGTGCACCACCACGTCGGCTTAATAAATATTCTAAATGATGTTTAACCTCACTAGGAATCTGGAAAATATGTATTAAGACAATGAGATGCCATTTTGCATATAGCAGAATTAAAAGTCTCATAATACCAAGTATTGAGGAAAATGAACAGCCATTCTCATGGTTCATGAGGGTGTAAACTATACCAGTTGTTTGGAGAGAAAATTGCCAACAACCCTTAATGTTGACAATGGACATACCTTATCACCCAGCAGTTCTACTTTTAGATGTATTTCCTTAGAGAAATTATTATACAAGTACAGAAAAAAAAAGTGTGTACAAAAAAGTTCACTGCTATATCCTTTGTTACTATGAAAAACTGAAAATAACATATCCATCTTCTTGAGAATAGATTATAATATGGTATAGTCATAACAAGGAAAGCAATTATACTGAATTAACTACAGCTACACATATAAAGACATGTATAGAAGTGTTAAGCACCAAAATCAGGACAGAGGAAGAAAGAATGGAAGAAAAAAATAATACACAGGCATTCTAACTGAATGCAAAATACTTATGTTGGCTAATGGATACTTGTATTTATTATTTTCTCTACTTCTCTTTCATATTAAAGGGGTTCCCTGAGAACCTTTAAAGAAAGAGGTTTCTTTAACATAGTAAATTATGCAAATATAATACTCAAAGGATTATATTAATTGTAAATCCTACCCTGAAACCAAGCCTGGAGTCTTACTATTAAGAACTTACATACTTCTACCCTTAACTTATAGTAGTGACTATTAAAAAAATACATACTCTGTAACTGATGTTACACTTTCCTGTCCAAAAGGTCCAACCGGATCATCCTTGAATTTATCATTTGGAAGTTGAGGTGGTAAAAATTCAACATCTTTTTTCTTTGGGACTTTGTAATACTTCCAGGCTATATTTGCTTCATCTTCTTCCAAGTTTACAGCTGTACCAACATATACTGTAGGTTCTACAGCCTCCTGGAATTGAGGTGGGAAAGACTGGGACAAGCTGTCTATCCTATCTTCCATTGGTTTAGTAGGAACCAAGGGATCCGGTGTTGGCATTTGATAAAAATGTTGACTCTGAGGAGTTGAAGGTGTTTTGGTCACTCCTTCATCAGCCACATCACATGGGTGAGGACTAAGTGGAGGTGGTTGAGGTGAATTTGCCATTTCAGTGCCATGCATCTGAGGAGTCTTTGCTACATCATTAGTTCGGATGTTTGAAAACCTCACTTGACTGTCTGAGGCAGAGATCACAAGTCTTTGGCTGGCTGAATCTGTGTCCATGCCAACATCATCACTAATAGATATACGGTGGTGAAAAGGAGTTAAGGGGCGTTTCTGAGGTTTTTCACTCTTTTCTTGCTTCTCATTGGTCTTGTGCTTAGGAAGTACTTGTTGCTGACCTAAAGCTGGTGCCTGTCCTTGTTGTCCAGCATTTCTTGGTTTGAGATTTTTGTGCCTGCAAAGTTAAAAGAAAGGTTTCATATTTAGAGTATCACTATTATAGTGAAGTATATAAAGTTAACACTATTAGACATTTCAGATATCATTTGTTTTTCAAATATAAAACTAAAAATAGTATCATTTGAATCCACACAGAGAGAACATACTTTGTTCAGAGACCTAAAACATAATAGCATGCAGAATGACTCATCAAAGCTAATTTGCTCATGTTCATTTAATAGCTATGTGATCAGACAGCCAAGGAAGATTAGCCAGTAATTTGCCTATATAACCTAAATATCTTAGTATCTAAATAAATATAGAGGTAAGATTCTAGTTATTCAGATAAAAAGGTAGAAAAAGTCTGAAATTCATTTGTTAGTTTTCTTCATATTTCACAGGAACCTTTATGAATTAATGGCTTGGGTAAGTTTTAGTAATCAGCTACAGTCCTGAAGCAACTGGCTAGAAAGTATGTTCTATTCTACTGGATTGAAGTTAGATCAGTCTGAGGGCTGGAGAGTAGCTCATTGGTAAAGCGCTTGCCTAGTATGTGCGACACCCTGGGTTCCATCACTAGCATGGACAAAAAATAAATAAAACTTAGATCAGGCTGGACAGTGCTGGAGCTGGACAACTGATGGGCCTCACACTAACCCTACCTTCTCCCAAGACAGCACGATAGAATCAACTGTCTATGAAAAGAAATGCTTAAACTAACTTTTTCCTTATAATTTGAAGCAATTCTAAACTGAAAAAAAATTTTTTGTGTGGTATTGGGGATTGAACCCAGGGGCATTCTACCTCTGAGCTACACCCCCAGCCCTATTTCTTTATTCTTTATTTTGAAATAGGGTCTCACTAAGTTACAGAGGCCTCACTAAGTAGCTGAGGCTGGCCGCAAACCTGGATCCTCCTGTCTCAGCCTCCCAAGTACTGGGATTACAGGCGTGCGCCATCACGCCCGGCTCTGAGACATCCTTTCATACAGAGAGAGAGACATCATATTGTACATGAAGGGAAGAAAAGCATCGAAGTTATCCAAAAAAACTAGGCAAGCCAGATGTGGTGACAAAAGAACAGAGGATAAATCCACTATTATCCAAATACCAAAACCAAAGATATTATAAGAAAGTCATAAAGCAATATCCCTTAAGAACATAGATGTAAATCATCAACAGATGTGAATAATTAACAAAACAGTAACAACAAACCGACCAAAATAGGGATAATACCTCATGAATAAATGGGGCTTATCCTACAAATATAAGTTATGGCATTAAAAATGGGGGAAAAAAGCCGGGCATGGTGGTGCACACTTTTTTTTTTTTTTTTTTTGCGGAACTGGGGGTTGAACCCAGGGGCATTCTACCTCCGGGCTACATCCCCAGCCCTATTTTTTATACTTTATTTTGAAACCAGGTCTCACGAAGTTGCAGAGGGCCTAAGTAGCTGAGGCTGGCTGCAAACCCGGATCCTCCGGTCTCCACCTCCCAACTACTAGGATTACAAGCCTGCGCTACCACACCTGGTGGTGGTGCACACTTCTAATCCCAGTACTTGGGAGGCGGAGACCGGAGGATTGCAGGTTTGAGGACAGCCTCAGCAAGTAATGAGACTCTCATCAATCTCTCTCATCAATCTAATGAAACCCTGTTTTAAAATAAAAATAAGCCAGGCGTGATGGCGCACACTTGTAATCCCAGTTCTTGGGAGGCTAAGACCAGAGGATCCATCTTAGTGAGGCCCTCCGCAATTTAGTGAGACCCTGTTTCAAAATAAAGAATAAAAAAATAGGGCTGGGGGTGTAGCTTGGAGGTAGAATGCCCCTGGGTTCAATCCCCAGTACCACAAAAATAAATGAATAAATAAATATAGGGGGAAAATCAGCATTATTCATCACATTAACAGAAAAAGAACCATATTATCTCAATAAATATATAAAGCAAGATTCAACACCACTCATAAAAGGCTCAGCAAGCAATTGAAGAGAACTTGTTAAATCTGATAATAGCTACAAAAAATAGCTAATTATCATACTTGATGGAAGACTGAGAAATTTCTAAGAATAAGCAGGAATATTAACTCTAAACATTTCTATTTAACATTTTATTGAAGATTTTCAATAATGCAACAAGGCAAGGAAAGAGAAAGATATCAATGCCTTCAAACGGAGAAGAAAAACTGTCTTTGTCCATAGTCAACATTGTTAGAAAACTATACAATGCAAAGATTGAGGTGACCGCCACCTAATTCATCTCAACATTATTAGAAGTAGGACAACACTGTCTCTTCTGATGTGACATAATATAAAGCAACATGGCTTTGTCTATGAAGTATTCTTGCCCAAAACATTGAATGTGAGTGTAATCAAGCCTCTAGATCAGCACTGTCCAAAAGAACTTCCTGCCACCATGGACATATCCTCGATGGGCTCTTGAGCACTTGACATGTAGCTGGTGCAGCTGAACAACCAAGTCTTTATGAACATTTTTCTAAATCTACTACTTTAAATTTAAATAGCCACTAGTGGTTACTAACCCAGCCAGTATTAGCAGCACAGCTTTAAGAGCTATCTTCCATTTATAGAAATACAAGGGATAAAGCAAGAAGTTAAATGACACTGAAATGCAAGTTAGAGTGTATGACAAGTTAAATGAGAAATTGAGAACATAGGATATCCTTTAGGACAATTGACCTAGTTTCTCCAACCAAGTTGATGTCATAAAAAGAGGTCAAGAGACTATAGGAGACACACAGAAGACTAAATAAACCAAATATATATTTCTGGCTTGCATCCAAGTCAAACCAACCACCTACAAAAAGACATTTCAGACATGAATATGGATAGGGTATCATAATATCTAGCATGAGTCCACTCGTGTGAAAGAAAGCAGGCAGGCAGACCTACCTAATATATAGGAAAGGGAACCTATAAATTTTAGTATTATATATGTATATTTTGTGTGTGGGTGTGTGGGTGTGGTACTGGGGATTGAACCCAGGGGCATTCTACCTCTGGGTTATATGATAGATTTCCCTGGCCTTTTTTTTGTTTTGAAACAGGGTTTCACTAGATTGCTAAGAGTCTTGCTAAGTTGCCAGGACTGGTCTAGAACCTGTGATCCTCCTATCTCAGCCTCCCAAGTACAGGCATGCACCACCATACCCAGCTTTTAATTTTATATTCTTGTGTATTATTTGAATTTTTTGGTGAGCATGTACTATTTTTTCATAAAGAAATCTACCATTAAAGAAAAAAAAGCAGGTCCTACCCAATGTAGGAGTAATCCCTTCTCTTATCAGTCTCATTCATTCATTTATGAGTTCATTCACTCATCCATTCATTCATTCATTTAGGAGAGTTCTACCTCTGAACTACACCCTCAGCCCTGTTATTATTTTTTTTTTAAACAGGGTCTAAGTTGCTGAGACTGGCCTCAATCCTGCGATCCTCCTGTCTCAGCCTCCCAAGTACTGGGATTAAAGGGGTAAACCACCACACCTGATTTATTGGTCTCTTTTAGAACAGATAAATACCACATTACCTTATAAGGAAATACATACCCATTGTCAATTACGTCCAGTTGTTATAAAACAATTTCTTACTTTGAATGGAAATTTGACACTTCTGTATTTTCCAGCCATTAGTCCTAACTCTTATTTCTAAAGCAGTGCTGTCCAGTAATGACACTTATTTCTAAAGCAGTGCTGTCCAGTAATGACAGCCACAGTTACATGTGGCTATTAGACACTCCAACAGTAGCTACTCCAAATTAAGATGTGGTAGAAATGCAAAATATATACCAGTTTTTAAAGACATTTTATTTATTTATGTATTTATGTATGTATATATGCATGCATTTATTTACTTACTGGGAGTTGAAGCCAGGGGCATTCTACCTCTGAGTTACACCACCAGCCCTTTTTTATTTTGAAACAAGATCTCACCAAGTTGCCGAGGCTGGCCTCAGACCTGTGATCTTCCTGTCTCAGTCTCACAAGTACTGGGATTACAGGTGTGCACTACTGGGTCTGGCTAGAAAATAACTTTTTAAAAAATAAACCGGAGCCAGGCGTGGTGGCCCACGCTTGTAATCCCAGTACTTGGGAGGCAGAGACAGGAGGATCTGGGTTTGCAGCCAGTCTCAGCTACTTAGTGAGGACCTCCACAACTTAGTGAGACCCTGTTTCAAAATAAAGAATAAAAATAGGCCGGGCGTGGTGGCGCACGCTTGTAATCCCAGTACTTTGGGAAGCGGAGACAGGAGGATCTGGGTTCGCGGCCAGCCTCAGCTCTCTCTATCTCTCTTCCTGTCTCTCTCTCTCTACTTAGTGAGGCCCTCTGCAACTTCGTGAGACCCGGTTTCAAAATGAAGTATAAAAAAAAAAAAATAGGGCCGGGGGTGTAGCACGGAGGTAGAACGCCCCTGGGTTCAATCCCCGGTACCGCAAAAAAAAAGAATAAAAATAGGGTTGGGGATGTAGCCCGGAAGTACAATGTCCTGGGTTCAATCCCCAGAACCGCAAAAAAAAGAAAAAAAAAGGGCAGGTGTGGTGGTGCACGCTTGTAATCCCAGTACTTGGGAGGCTGAGACCGGAGGATCCGGGTTCGCGGCCAGCCTCAGCTACTTAGTGAGGCCCTCCGCAACTTAGTGAGACCCTATTTCAAATTTAAGAATAAAAAATAGGGCTGGGGGTGTAGCTCGGAGGTAAAATGCCCCTAGGTTCAATCCCCAGTACTGCAAAAATAAATAAATAAATAAATAAATAAATAAATAAATAAATAAATAAAAGTTCGGCTTAAAGACCAAGATTTTTTTTTTTTTTGGCGGTACTGGGGATTGAGTCTTAGTCTAGGGATTGGCATAATTTTTCTGTAAGGAATCAGACAGTAAATATTTTGGGCCCTGGGCCAGAGAGTCAGTTCCAAACTATACTCATGCACAGTACAACAATGATGGGACACAGATACAACAGTACCCCCATGACATTATACTGCCTAGTGACATTGCAGCTATCTTAGTTTGTATAGTCTACTTTATGCTGTTTGCACTATGAAATCACCTAACAATGCATTTCTCAGAACATATCACTATTAAATGACCCATGACTGTATTCAACTCTGCCACTATGGAACAAAAATATCATAGACAATACATAAATAAATGGATTTGACTATTTTGGTTTTTTGTGGGTTTTTTTGCCAGTACTGGGGATTGAACCCAGGGGCATTCTACCTCTGAGCTACACCCCCAGCCCGATTTTTTATTCTTTATTTTGAAGCAGGGTCTTACTAAGTTGTGGAGGCCTAAGTAGCTGAGGCTGGCCACGAATCTGCAATCCTCCTGTCTCAGTTTTCCAAGTACTGGGATTACAAGCGTGTACCACCACGCCCGGCTGTATGTGACTGTTTTTAACAAATCTTTACTTATAAAAATTTCAGTAAAGCCTGAATTCCACTTAATTTTTATGTATCACAAAATATTCTTCTATTTCTCAACTCTTCAAAAATGCAAAAAGCATTTTCAGTTCACAGGCCATATGAAACAGGCAGTGGGCTAAATTTGTCCAACAGCATAATTCACCAACCCCTATTCTCACACAAATTATATTCAAAAACAGGTGCAGTTACCTATTTTAAACTACTAAAGAGCAGCTAATATATCCATATTTTTATTGTAATCTATCAACAATAAAGGTAAGCTTTCAACAATGTTACCAGACTTTAAAAGATTACCATCCTTTAACCAAAAGAGTCTAAGAAGACTCAATCTATACAGAAATATACTGCAACTCTTGAGACTGTCACTGTATTCAAACAAATAAAGCTAATGTAAGATAAACTTTGGCCCTGACCTGCAGGCACTCTATCCTTTGGCTCCCTTCCAGTGGGAAGAGGGGTGGCCATCTACTCAATCACAAGTCCTGGTTAGGGACGCCAAGGCCATTATTGTTTTCTTGGCTATAAAAGTCTGTAATCTACTTTTAATATGCAGAATAAAATAATAAACTCAAAGCCTCTCTTCAAAAAGCCCCAAAATACAAAATGAATACAACTGTCTAAAGAAATCCAAGTTTAAGCCAGGTGTGGTGGCTCACACTTGGAATCCCAGTACTTGGAGGCTGAGACAGGAGGATTGCAGGTTCGAGGACAGCCTCAGCAAATAATAAGACTCATCAACCTAGCGAAACCCTATTTCAATATAAAAATAAAAAAATAGGGCTGGGGATGTAGCTCAGAGGTAGAATGCCCCTGGGTTCAATCCCCGGTGCCACAAAAAAAAAAGAATTCCAAGTTATTCCATTCTGTTACCAATGTGTTGTCAATTGGAAAGCTTGTACTTTGCAAAGAAAGTATAATCACAAAACAGATGAAGAAGTTACAAGTTTAAAAGATACAACAGCTTCAGAAGAAGGTATTTTGATACTACACTTTTAGTCTCTTCCAATTTCAGCAACTCACCAACAGCTGCCCAAGGAATGTTGTAAGAACTTGCTGCACAAAATACTGTATTCGGTATTTTAAAAATGACTGGAAATTTTTATATAGTATATCTCCTATCATCTCTTTTTTTGTGGTACTGGGGGTGGAACTTAGGGTCCCTTCTACCTCCGGGCTATACCCCCAGCCCTATTTTATTTTTTATTTGGAAACAGGATATTGCTAAGTTGCTGACAGTCTAAGTTGCTGAGGCTGTCCTTGAACTTGCAATCCTCCTGTCTCAGCCTCCCAAGTACTGGGATTACAGGTGGGATTACAGGTGTATGACACCATGCCCAGCTGTATCATCTCTTTTATATGAACCCAGAGAAATCTCTCAGGCATAGTGCCATCGAGGAATGGCTTTCTTATGAGACATGTGTGTCTTTTACCTTACAGATTATATATATATATATATATCAATAAAACTCAATAAAATTCTCTTTTATTTGGCTGCTAGGAAAAGCTTTCATAGTCTACCTCTGATTTTTGCATGTACTTCCATAATCACCTTCAAATCACTGATTTTTTTTCCCTCACATTTCTTTCTTTAGAAAAAAATCTTAACATGTTGTATTTATGTAAGCTACTCCAAACAAAGTAAGGTGCAAGTATTTAGTAGCATAAAAAACAATCACACACATACATGCAAGCATCAATCAGCTGGAAAAAAATCTACCTCAAACAACTGCAATTTGTTCTTTGTGTGACTTCGACAAAGTCCCAGCATGCTACTTTATTAGCTGCTTCTTCTTCACATAGGCCACCTGATGAAGCGGAATACTTCCTCCTAAAATTTGAAATTATAAAATTCTTCAAGATTCATGAAATTTTCTGTTAAACTTGAATTTAGCATAAACATTAATTTTTTAAAAATCAGTTGACTGTTTATTTCCTAAGTAATTACAAACATAGAATTCTTAAACTTGGAAATGAAAAACATACTTGTTCTGTGCTCTGTTCATATTGCATTCTTGCCAAACTCTATCCACCACATGATTTGCTAGTTTTCTGGGTATTTTCCCACCATGGTGGCTAGTACTATCAGAGCTGAAACCATCAGATACTGAAGAAAATTTGACCCATTTCTGGGCAGACTGAGGATCAACTGAAAACAAACAAAAAAGAATAGGCTGTAACAGAATAAAGTAGGTTTAAAATAACATTAGATTTAAAATAACATTATATTAATTTCTGTTTGAACTTGCTCTAGCTATCTGGTAACCCTACTTATATTTTGAGACCAAAAACTTTTTTTTTTTTGCAGGACTGGGGATCGAACCCAGGAGCATTGTACCTCTGAACTATACCTTCAGCCCTATTTTCATTTTTTATTTTGAAACAGGGTCTCACTAAGTTGCAGAGGGCCTCACTAAGTAGCTGAGGCAGGCTGCAAACCTGCAATCCTCCTGTCTCAGCCTCCCAAGTACTGGGATTACAAGTGTGCACCACCACGCCCAGCTGAGGCCAAAAGCATTTTACTTTAAATACAGACAGCAAAAACCTTGAAATGGGAGTGTAAATTGAATGGTAGTATGTCAATGTTGATTTCCTGACTTGGAGGAGAAAATAAAATTATTGGGGCTGAAGCCAGGTGTGGTGGCGCAGGCTTGTAATCCCAGTACTTGGGAGGCTGAGACAGGAGGATCGAAGGTTCAAAGACAGCCTCAGCAACTTAGCAAGACCCTGTTTCCAAATAAAAAATAAAATAGGGCTGGGGGTATAGCCCGGAGGTAGAAGGCCCCTGGGTTCCACCCCCAGTACCACACACACATACAAATTAGCCCGGTGTGGTGGTGCATGCTTGTAATCCCAGTACTTGGGAGGCTGAGACCGGAGGATCCGGGTTCGCGGCCAACCTCAGCTACTTAGTGAGGCCCTCCGCAACTTATTGAGACTGTTTCAAAATAAAGAATAAAAAATAGGGCTGGGGGCGTAGCTCAGAGGTAGAATGCCCCTGGGTTCAATCCCCAGTACAGGAAAAAAAAAAAAATAGTGGGACTGGGGTTATAGCTCCAAGGTAGAGCATGTGCATAGCATGCATGAGGCCCTGGGTTTATTCTGCAGCACTGCACCTAAATAAATAAATGAGTGTCTTAATTTTAAGAAATACACCAAGTATGTAGGAATGATGGGGCATAATGTTTGCAGCTTGTTCTCAAATGGTTCAGAGAAGGGCCAATGACAATGAATGTACACATATAGAGATGATGATGAAGCAAATGTTAAGTGTGGGAATCTAGATAAGGGAGCTACTCATATTATACTTGTAACTTTTTAATAAGTTTACAAAACTACTTCAAAATAAATTATTTTTTAAGTGCTTAGGTACTCTAACAGATTGATCCCCAGAAATGATGAAAGAGATTAGTGTAATACCTGTTTGGACTTCCTCAGGAGATGTAGGTGGGGTAAGAGTAACCGAAGACATAGCAGGATCTCTTGTGGAAGCAGGCACTTGGTGGACACCCAAGCAAGAAGCTGAACAGTGAGAGGACCCCACAGAACTAGGAGTAGGAATGTCTGACTGAGGGACTAGAACAAAGCATGCTGGGTAGATCATTCGGACACCAGCTGAAAGGAAAAAATGGACAGGAAAATCAATTACTATTGAGGCTGTAGTGGAATTAGTTTCATTCAAAAATACTATAATGGAAAAGTAGATATAATATCACATTTGCATAAATAAAACCAATTTTATCAACATATGTTCTTTTGACATAAAGTGTTTCTTTTCTTTGTACTGGGGAATGAATCCAGGGGCAGTCTACCTCTGAGCTATACCCCCAGCACTTTATTTTATTTTGAAATGGGGTCTCACTAAATTGCTGATCCTGGCCTCAACCTGTGGTCCTCCAGTCTTAGCCTCCCAAGTACTGGGATTATAGTGATTACCTTGGTGAGAGAGACTTAAAAGAAAGCAGTTTTCATTTTTAGTTGTTCTATGAATGTTTGGGGTGGTTTTCTTGTTTGTCTTTTTGTTTTTGTGATACTGGGGATTGAACCCAGGGGCATTCTACCTCTGAGATACATCCCCAGTCTTATTTTTTATTCTTTATTTTGAAACATGGTCTCATTAAGTTGTAGAGGGCTTTACTAAGTAGCTGAGGCTGGCCGAACCTGCGATCCTCCTGTCTCAGCCTCCCAAGCACTGGGATTACAAGCGTGCGCCACCACACCCGGCTTCACCTTTATTTTTTATTTGGAAACAGGGTCTCACTAAATTGCCGAGACTGGCTTTGAATCTGCAATGCTCTTGTCTCAGCCTCCCAAGTACTAGGATTATAGACATGGACAACCACACCCAACTTTTTTTCTTTCTTTTTGTACTGGGGAATGAACCCAGGGACATTCTACCTCTGAGCTATACCATCAGCCCTTTTTATTTTTTATTTTGAAACAGGGTCTTGCTAGGTTGCTGAGGGACTAAATTGCTGAGGCTGGCCTTGAACTTGCAATCCTCTTTTCTCAGTCTCCCAAGTACTGGGAGTACAGGCATGTGCCACCAAGCCTGGCTATGTTTGGGTTTTTTAAAAATCTTTTTGTACATTTGGCCCGCTATAATATGTATTACTTTTTAAAATTTATTTTACTAATTTAAAGACAATCTGGGCACAAGAATTATGGACCATTTTCTATTTCTTCTCTATATATGTCTTTATTTTACTTACTTA
>PVJS01028325.1:0-25595 GCA_004027185.1 Glis glis
GGTGTGTTTCTTGCAGGCAGCATATAGATGGATTGTGATTTTTAATCCATTTTGCCACCTTATGTCTTTTGATTGGGGAGTTGAGGCCATTTATATTCAGTGTGATTATTGAGAGATGGGTTTTCATTCCTAACATTTTGAGTTTTAATTTCTGTTTGAGGTAGTGTTTGTTCTTTGCCTAGTTGTTTGTTTGATGGAACTCACTGTTTCTCTGGTTCTGGTGTTTCCTTGTTATTTCTTCTTTGTAATTAATCTCTTTGAGTATTTTCTCTAGTGCTGGTTTGGAAGACATAAAGTCTTTCAGCTTCTGTTTGTCATGGAAGGTTTTTATTTCTCCATCAAATTTGATAGATATCTTTGCTGGGTAGACAAATCTTGGCTGGAGGTTGTTTTCTTTCAGAGTTTGGAATACGTCACTCCAGGCCTTTCTGGCTTTCATGACTTGGTATGGAAGGTCCGGAGTGATTCTTATTGGTTTGCCTCTGAATGTTACTTGCTCTTTTGCTCTCGCTGCCTTTAAGATTCTCTCCTTGGCCTCTACATTAGTCAGTTTGATTATTATGTGGCGTTGTGAACCTCTTCTCTGATCCTGTCTATTGGGGGTTCTATATGTTTCCTGTACCTGTGTATCGACCTCTTTTTCTATATTTGGAAAATTTTCTAATATATCTTCTCTGAATAGATTATTGATTCCTTTAGTTTCAGCTTCTGATCCCTCTTCTATGCCTATTATTCTTATGTTTGCTCTTTTAAGACTGGCTTGAGATCTCTTCAATGTCCAATTCCTGCTGTCGGATTGTTTTTTCTAATTTATATACTATGTGTTCATTTTTGGAGAGGTCATCTTCTAAGAGTGAGATTCTGTTTTCCATGTGGTCTAGTCTATTGTTGATGGTCTATATTGATGCCTTCATTTAAATTATTGCATCCTTCACTTCCTGCAGAGCTTCTTTTTGATTCCTGCTTATTTGATCCTTCATTTCTATCAGGCGCTCTCTGAATTCTCTTCGCAAATCCTGTATCATTTCCTCTATTGAAGTTCTGAATTGTCCTTCTGGCAATCTTTGCGCTTCTGAGTTGGCAGATTCTGTTGTTGTGGGATTGTGGGGGCTCATTGTTTCTTTGCTATTCTTCCTTTTCATGATTTCAGGTTTCATATATTTATTCCTTTGTTGTTTTTGGTCGCTCTCTCTCTCTCACTGTAGGTATCCTATGTCCAATTACTCTCCCTTTATGGTTTCTTATCCTGGAGGTAAATAGTTCCTACTAGGTAAGCCTTAAAGGTGAATATCCTTTCCTGAATGGTTATTCTCACTTTCTCGGTATAATATCCATTTGTACGCCCAATTCTTGGTCTCCTTCAGTGATTGGGACCCTTGCCTGGTGCCTCTCACTACCTGTGCAAACGACCAGTGCCACTATTGCCCTTCTCACTGCAAGCGTGCATCTCTGTGGTCTCTACTTGGGCTGTCCCTATGTCTTTCTCTATCTACACCTATGGCAGGTGTCACCAGCAGGGGGCCCTGGGCTTGTGTCTCTCTTTGCCTACAGGAGCAGTGGGTGTCGCCTTGCCCCAATTCTGTGCAAACACGGAACTCCACGTTTTCCACAGAGAGGGCTGGTTTGGTCCAATTTTCCCCAGGTACCACAGCTGTATGTCCTGTGGGACTCTACAAGGGTGCTGCGACCCGCGGGCTGCAAGTCTGTCCCACTCAAATGTCACCAGGGACTGTCTGCTTATCCACGCGTCTACCACATCCCACAGCAGACCCCACTCCCACCTCTGCCAGGACAATCCGCACTGTCCCAGACCCCGCGAGTCCCTGTGGCTGCGCTGGGTGGTCTCCCCCTGGGGCGGCTCATTGACTTATGGTCTTGTTGTGTGCTGCTCTTAATCTCTGGGGGGGGCCTCAGTCACTGCTGCAGGCTCTGGTCAGGCCTCCGGGCCCTGGGGACTCAGCCGAGTGTGGATTGAACTGCTGCTCACATCTGTCGCTTATGCTCTGCAGTGCTGGTTTTAGAGGAGCTCCCTGGCTTCCTTGTTGGTGGCCTGCAGAAACTGCACTGCCGGTTGCTGTTAGTGTGGTCAGATCAAGATGGCACCGCTGCCACTTCTGCCGGCGCAGCAGTTCGGGTCTGTGTTGGGCATGGAGTGAGTTGCTGCTTGCCTTCACTGCTGCTATTCTGCGGCTGCTAGATGCACAGCAGGTTGCTGGCGTCTCTGCTGGACTTGTGCAGGAGTCACAATGCTGGTAGCCGCCGTCAACGTCCTGCCAAGATGGCACCGCTGCAGCTGCTGTGGCCGCCGCCATTTGGTCCCTTGTGTGTGGAGGAGCCGCTGCTTGCTTTCGTCTCTGCTGATCTGCAATTGAGCTTACAACAGGTCTCTGGCTTCTCTGCTGGCAGTGTGTGGAAGCCACAATGCCGGTAGCGGCCGGTGCGGTCCGGCCAAGATGGCACCGCTGCCGTCCCTTAGGTAAGGCACTTGGAGCTTTTTACTTCCCTCTGCCTTGTCTTCTGGCTTTGATTCCTTCATGTTTCAAGCCCTTCGTTGTTTACTTCAAGTTTTTGTTGCTTTTCTTCTTCTGTGGAGAAGTTGCTTTCACGGCGATTGAGATCCAAGTCTCAGAGAGATCGTAGCATGGTATCTCCCCTTCTATGAACTCTTGTTGAAAGATGTACTCAGTCCTTGTGTCTCTTCTCCCCAATTCTCCACCACACCATGTAAAATGGATCCAAGGGATCTCTGTGATTGTTAATCTAAGGATAAAACACCAATTTGAATACTGCTTTACTAGTTTCAGCCTCCTAAGTAGGTTGGCCTGTAGCTTTTATTCTTCAAATCATTGGTAGTCAGCCGGGTGTGGTGGCACACGCTTGTAATCCCAGAACTTGGGAGGCTGAGACAGGAGGATCGCAGGTTCATGGCCAGCCTCAGCTACTTCATGAGGCCCTCCGCAACTTAATGAGACCCTGTTTCAAAATAAAGAATAAAATATAGGGCTGGAGGTGTAGCTCGGACATAGAATGCCCCTGAGTTAATCCCCAGAATTGCAAAAAAAAAAAAAAACACTAGTCACGATAGCCACTAGTGTATGTTTGCATTATGTTATTTACTAATTAAATAGTGGTTGAAATAAAATATCTTATACATTTAATATTAGGCCCTCCAGTCTGCTACTGAATCTCTAGCTTTTGTTATGCAACAGGACACTTTGTCTGTATTAAAAGGGCCAATAGTAAATGCCTTTTTTGTTAAACATGTCTCTAGAGTTGACAGTTAATGCTGAAATTTTTCAAATAGTCCTTCTAAAATTATACTTGTTAAATATAAAAATAATTGACCTACCAAATTTCTATTTAAAAAAAAGAAATAAAAATGTACTCACACTTCTGCAACTCTGATAAAGACTGACATCCATTTTCCATAGAAATAAGGCGAGGGATGAGTGTTCTATGAAAGACTTTGACATTATGTCATATGAAATAACTTTATGTGATTTATTATTATGCTATGCTGTTAAATTGACTTATATACACTTAAGAAATCTTTATATTATCCATTTATATCTAGTAGTGTCCTGAGACATAAATAAGCCCCTAAAAGCAACATTTTGTAGGGAATGATATTTTCCTGGTGAGTTATCCCTGAGTCAGAATCTTGACAGGTGACAGATAAGCCTCATTCAGCCCTGGTCTCTTCATCTACCCAGCTATTATGCTGGGGACCTCAGGAAAATGGCAAAAGAATTAAGAGAAATGCTTGGACTCACTCTAATGGAAACCACATTCAATGATATGTAGTGATTTTAAGCCCAGTTATGTGCAACAATGATGTTCTATCTTGAAGAACGAACTGGCAAAAACTTAGGGATGACTAAGATAGCAGTTTCTGTTCTTCTTCTGTTCTTGCCTCATAGGATACTTGGGTATTTCTAGTTGGGCTTTCTTCCAGTCTCTGTTCAAACCTCACTTTTTTTTTTTTTTGCGGTACCGGGGATTGAACCCAGGGGCATACCCCCGGCCCTATTTTTTATCCTTTACTTTGAAACCGGGTCTCATGAAGTTGCGGAGGACCTCACTACGTAGCTGAGGCTAGCCACCAACTTGAATCCTCCAGTCTCCGCCTCCCAAGTACTGGGATTGCAAGAGTGCGCCACCATGCCCGGCTCAAACCTCACTTTAAGTGCAGTGTCTTGATCAATTGCATTTTCAAAGAGTCGGTACCTCCCTCAACTGCCCAAGGCTGCCCATCCAGGGGGCATCTTCTCTCTGGCTTCCCCGGGGTCTGCCTTCCTCTCACATTCAAGCACACGTGTTTTCTGAGCAGCTGAATTGCCTTTCCACACTGATGAAGAGGAACTACACCTGCTGCCCTCCGGGGTAAGCTGGCCAAGGGCAGGGCTGAGGATTCTTCTTGAGTCACAGTTCAAAGGCCTCTCTGGCCTCTCTGCTCAGGGCTTTTGTGTTTTTGCCCAATTACGTTGTGTCTACTTGGTGACCTGCACAAGGACAAAAATGTACAGTTGATTAACCATGTTGCTTAGGGTCATTTATGTCAAATCTAAGCATCAGATCACAGAAACTACACACACGCGCACACGCACACACACATACTCGTTTCCACTTACATCATTTTGACCTATGATATCCTTTCCAGGAATGCCCATTATAAGAGTTAGAATGGTTTATAACTGGTTTTTCTCTCCTATAAACATCATCGAATCATAACTTCTATGAAGAATCTTGATCCATATGAGTACATTTTAAATATAAATTTCTCCCCAGGGGTCTTTTGACCATTGAGAAATTAGCACTGACTATAAAACAGAGTGCTTGAAAGAAGTTCCTTGAGGGAAATTGGGATAGCAAGAAGGAAAGGATTTATACTTTTCATTTAGTGGCCACACTTATTTTCAGAAATTTTACATCATTAAGACCAATAAAAGGGCAAGAATGTGAAATATATTCTCCCAGTAGATAGTTCTTTATGTTTGAAAAGCATTTTATGCCTTAATAAACCAACCACAAGAAAGAGCTCACTGTGCATGTAGTCTAGTGCTGCACATGTTCATTTCAAAGACTCCATTTTCCACATACTCTGGAGACAGCTGAAATACTAGAGTTTGCACTGTTTAAGTACGTAACCAACTATTCTCTGGACAGTTTCTGAAAATTTATTTTGAAACCAATAACAAAAATGTCCAAACTAATGGTGGATCCCATTTTGTAAGCCTCCCTTACAAACCACAGACTGCGCTAGGATATTTGTATTTATTTCTTCAATCCAACCAGGACTTTCCTGGGAGTAGAGGGAATTTGAGAATGGGAGTG
This sequence comes from Glis glis, assembly GCA_004027185.1. NCBI lineage: Eukaryota > Metazoa > Chordata > Mammalia > Rodentia > Gliridae > Glis > Glis glis. The sequence goes on from PVJS01028325.1 coordinate 5,335, forward strand.
TGTCAGGTAAGGAGATTATTTAATAAGACATCAAATACATTTTCCAAGTTCATTTCACATTGGACACAGTAGACTGGGTTTTGTATTTCTTGGGAATATTCTCAGGATGTAAATTTTTAAAAAAAACTAACTAAAACACAGGATTCAAAGAAATCTTGAAAAAGATCCCTGAACTGGGAACAAGATGAGCATTTGATACCCAGTGGATTCACACATAGACCTGACAAATTTCTTGGTATCTGGATTTATAAGCAGCTGTTATTAAACCAGACACTGTAAGTAAACACACTGTCTCCCTTTGGTGGGGTGCGACAGACAGAGGTACAGTGGAGTTTCATAACAGAATTTTTAAGCATTGTCTTGTTATGTAATTCAAATGGCAGTTTACAAAAATTGAGACAGTGACATGATCAGTGGCAAGTGGTCACTAGGAAAGATAGGGGCCTTTGTAGGTGATCTGAGACAGTGACTGTGAAGTCACATACGACACAGGCAAGGAGATAAGAACCGTAGGCCAAAGGATGAGGGTAGGAACTGAAAAGTCCTCAGGGCCACATCAGAGGCTGGGTCCTTTGTGAGCCTGGGTTTTACCTACCATGGAAAGAGCTAGAGCGGCCTCTTTAGCTACAGTGGTCCCCACCTAGCCACGTGGGCTCACACAACTTCCTCAATGCCTCTGGATGTAAAGCTCTTTGAGTTTTAGGGCAGGTTCTTTCAGAAACCTGTTTGGGAGATTTATTTGTTGGTAGGCCTTAAACATTTTGCTTCTGGAGAAAGACCCATAGGGTTCATCAAAAGAACTGACAATGTCTATTAAAGGCTCTTTCTCTGGAGGGAGAGAACAGTCTGGAAAAGATTTGAATGTCAGATACCTAGACCTACTGCTGGGGACTTCAAGACCCTGGTCACGAGATCCTGCTACAAAACCTGACTGTTCTGTAGCGATGGACTCTGCACTTTACCACATCCTCTGTGTCTTAAGAAGCTCAGCCCTGATTACCCTGTGGAGGCGGCAGAGCTGTTATTCAGCTGGCCGGTGAGTTAACCAAAGTGCATTTGAGAGGTGAAAGTGATGGGGACGTAGCAAGCAGAGAACAAAGAAAAGAAGAAAAATAATCAGCCACTGGAGGTGAAGCCCTTCCTAGTTTTGACACATTAGTTAAAAATGTCAAACACAACAGAAATGGGTAATGGATTATTTGGGTAACAAGATTAATTACCGTCCAGTGGACAATAGGAAAGAAAATGACATAGTCCATCTCTGTTTTATTTCCAGCTCAATCACCAATTGTCTGTGAGACTTTGTGCCAAATTTCTTAACTTCTCTGGGGACCTCAGTTTCCCCATCTTTGAATGAGAACGGTAACTCTAAATTCTCTTCCAGTTTTACATTTTATGTAACCAAGAAAAAATGCAAAATAAAATGTATATGATGCTTAATTTGATATGACAACTTGACAGGGCCATAAGGTGCCTAGATATTTGGTAAACATTATTTTGGGGTGTGTCTGTCAAGGTGTTTCCAATGAGCTTGGCATTTGAATTGATAGACTGAGTATAGCAGATGCCCTTCCTAGTGTGGGTGGCCGTTGTCCAACCAGAACAAAACAAACAGGCAGGGAAGGCAGGATTCACGTTCTCTGCCTGACTGTTCTTCTGCCCTTAGACCTCGACTTGTCCCCCTGGTTCTTATGGTCCGCAGGCCGTGGGCTTGGACTGGAACCACACCACCAGCTCTCCTGGGTCTCTAGCTATAGATGACAATTTTAGAATTTCTTGGCCTCCATAACCACATAAACCAATTCTCTAGAACAAATCTCTTTATTTATAGATCTCCTATTGGTTCTGTTTGTCTGGAGAACTCTGACTAATACATTACACATCTGGGAACAAAGATGCTGCTCAAGTCCAGCCTTCTTGTCTCCAGCTTCACTGAACATGATTTTAGGAAGTAAACCCTTGGTATTTTCTCTCTGTTCCCTTCAAGTGATAATTGATTTTTAGAGGTCTCTTCCCAGGTAGGAATTAGAAACATTCCGTAGCTGCCATGGACTGCATGCAGGGCTCGTGAGGCACAGCTGCTCACTGCAGCCAGCTTCCTGAGCGGAATTCAGCAGGAGGAGCTCTTCAGCTGTGAGAACAGTCATCAGAAGGGTAGCTAGTTAGCAGGATCTAGGGTACTCAACAAGAGAAAATTCTCCGAGAATGGCCAGCTTCTTCACCCATTAAGGAACGGGAGGGGCTTTTCCGCCATACCCTCAATGCCTCAGCAGGTAGTCACAGTGTCACAGGAAATCAGGAGCCCACAGACCTGCCAAGCCCTTCTTTAGGTCTGTTCCTTAAAGGTGGGTAACTGCCTCCTAAATGTTAGATGTGGCAGAGGTCCAGCAGGGCTGGACGAGCTGCTATTAGCAAATGTGTCACTTCCACTGGCCCTCATGGTCTCAGAGCAGCCCGGAAAGAGCAGAGGGCACGGGCCACAATGCAGGGGCAAAAGGGCAGTGGGAAGCCAGGTAGTTTGGGCTGCTGATGAAGGGCACCTGTCAGTGAGCTCACGTCTCTAGAAGAGGTGGCAGCTTCTAGATAAACCTGCCAGATGTTCAGCTTCTCCTCTGCAAGTAGAATCCTTCAGGGCAACAGAAGGCATCTCTGGCTGTCATGTGGATTGTTTGTTTACTTACTTACCTGTTTGTTTGATGGACGATGCCCTTAGCACAGCCTCCACCGAGTGATCAGCTCATGAGATTTCTGATCTGTCTCAGTGGGTTTAACGTTTTACTCTTTGGCATGATGGTTAAAGGGAAGCAGAGGTGCCTTGGGTTTTTGAGGCCCACACACCTCCTATTTTTGTATCCCTTTCCCTGTGGCACTGTGCACATGGTCCCTGTGGCCCCTCTGCCTCCTCCCCATCCTTCCCGTCTGCTCACAGCTCCTCCACAGCACTCTGGAAGCAGTATGATAGCCTCATCTTTATTTGTGTGGCAATGACAAGTTGTTTCTCTAGGGGCACAGAATCTATTAACCCTAAAGGAGGGTGATGTTAGGCAAGTTCCCTGCACTCCTGTGGACTGGTGCTCTCCCCTGTAGAAGGAAAGCCTGTGCTATGTCAGTGGTTCTCAAATAGGGAGAGAACCACAGGAATATATGGTCCCTGACACCACTCTTGAACTTACATGACCTGGGGGAGAGGAGAATGAGGTTTTGAAAAATCTTCCCAGGCAAGCGGATATGCCCCAACTGGGGTTGAGGACATCAGATTCTAGAGTGACCTCTAAGGTGACCTCTGGCTCCAGTGTCCCATGCCACTGAGGTTTTGCTCTGGAAACTATAAAGGTGACAGGATATTTTTCCTAAGCGCTAGGGGGAACAAGAAGCCTGGCTTTACCCTTTTTACCACTCTATCATTGTTTAAAGGAAAAAAGTGGCGGGAAGGGAGCAGAATCCTTCTAGAGTTTTTTATTCTTGAAATCCCATTGGGCTGGAAGAGGATTCCTCAATTCAGTCTTGAGAGGATAGAAAATATAATTTATCTTTACTTTTCGAGAGCCTATGTACTTGGTATACTTGGCATCTGATAGGTGCAGAATAAATGTTTTTCAACTAACCAAATTTATATCTCATGTACAATTTTTTTGACCAAACAATTGTGATGAGCTTCTGCTTTCCCTTTCTGGTTCAGAATCACCAATATTATCTAAGCCTTTATTTTACTAAATGCATTGTATTAGATAATTTGGTGATTCACTGAAATTCAGAGAAAATTGAATAAGCTTTTATTATATGTGTGATGTGTAGCATTTTTAAAATAGTAGAGATTTAAGAGAGTGTACAGTCCTGTGCTGATATCAAAAGGTATACATAAATGCTACTATTAAAAATATACTCTATTATGCTTGTCTTTCCATTCCAGAGGGAGAGATATAAACAAACCTTTATAAGATAAAAACAAGAGTTTTTTTTCCCCTAAATATCCTTTCTTATTCCTTGATTTGGGCCCGTCCCCTGGAGTTTTCTTGGCTGGCTGCTCTATGCCCAGCCACACATACCAGGTGGAGGGACTGGCCCATGCTGGGCTTCCTCAGAGGGTCCAGGACATGCAGCTGAGCCTGTCTCACCAACACTTTATCTCCCGGTCCACCACAGCATGGGATAACCCATGCTGCAGAGTTCTGCTGCTCATGGGGAGGTGCTCCCAGCCATCCAAGACATCAACAGAGTAGACTAAAAGTGAAGACTGCATATTGCTCTGTCAGTGCCATGGCTCAGAACTGGTCTCATTCAGGAGAAGATTAAATTGCTTCAGATACTGGAATATGCTCTTTGAAACTTTGTAATTGAGTGTAATAAAAAGCTACTTTTCATTCATGGTAGTTGTGTTTTTTATGTCAATCCTTCTGGTGCAAGTCCTAATAATAAATGCTATTTCTTATTCTCTGTGTAGCAGGCTTTGTACTAGGGACCTTAATGCTGATTTATTATGTTACTTGATGCACATTGAATGCTTACTGTGTCAGGTACCTGGGCAATCCTCACAGAAGCCTCATTAGCTCGTGCTATTATTGTCACCATTCTTTTATAGATGGGCAAACTAAGGCTTAGAGGGATCGAGGAACCGGCCAGGTACCCAGCTGACAAGAGGTGGAAAGCTGGGATTCCACCTGAGGTTCTCTAATCCAATTTCCAAGTCAGCCCTCAGAGCAATCCTATAAAGTAGTTATGGACATTACACTTTACTGATAAAGAAACTGACTTGGAGAGTGGAAATCATCTGATAACGGACATACATCTAGTGAGTGACAGGGCTTAGTCTGACTCACCAGCCAATGCTCCTTTCGCTGTAGCACCCTGTTTAGCCATGAACTGAAAGCACGTCATAGTGTCAAATGGGAGGGGATTTTTATTGATGCAAATAATTATATGGAAGGATGGGTCTCACTGTGGCACATTTGCACATGCACATAACATACTTTGATCAATTCTACTCCTCAGTACCTACCCTTCCCTTCCCCCTCCCTCCTCTTGATCCCCTTCCTCTATCCTAGTGTTCTCCCTTCTAATTTAATGAGATTCCTACCTGTCTAAACTTTTAAAAGAGTAGACATTGATCTTACTTGTCTAACAGCTTTCTTTCCTTGGATATCCAGTATTGCAGGGAAATGCTTGGCACCTGGAGAGTGCCTAGAGAATTTACAACGTTTTTATTACTACTTAGAATGATCTACCTTCTTCTTCTTCAAATACAATAAAACTTACATGAATTATTCTGCAATGAATTCCTTTTTGTACAAGCGAGTAAGTGCTTTCTGCATACATACCATTTGCACGTCTCAGAGCTGGCACAACGATGACTGTAGAGATGGTAAAGTACAGTCTATCAGGGGACAAGGCAGGATCCCGGCACCACACAAGAGAGCAGAGAAGCAAATGAGCACAACAGGGCTGCGTGCGCCCCCGAGAGAGAGGACAGGAAACGTCACATGGAGAAACCAGAAACAGAAAGAGGCCTTCAAGATGGCACATTAGTTTCCTAGGTCTACCACAACAAAGTGGCACAGGCTGGATGGCTTACACAATGGAAATTTATTTTCTCATAGTCCTGGAGACTAGAAGCCCGAGATCAAGGGTCAGCAGGGTCAGCTTCTTCTGAGGCCTCTCTCCTGGGCTTGTCAAAGTCCACCTTCCTGCTGTGTCCTCACATAGCCGTCCCTCACTCTGTGTGCTCATGTCTGCATTGTAATCTTCTCTTCCTATAACAACACCCGTAATATTGGATTAGCTCCCACCCCAGTGACCTTGACTTCATTACCTCTTGAAAGGCCATATTTCCAAATACAGTCACATTCTGATGTACTAGGATTAGGACTTCAACTTTGGAATTTTGGGAAATAATTCAGCCCATAACCAAGGGCTGAACTATCCAGAGAGAGAGGAGTCGAGGCTGAGGAAACAACACGAGACAAGGTTAAGGAGGGAAAGTGTGAAATATGACTGGGAGGGATTAAGTAATTTGACATGGTGGAGAAAGAATACATTTATGTGACTCCTGGATGCCAGGATGAGATGTCAGTGTTCACAATGGTGGACAGTGGAATGGCTTGAAAGTTCCTAACTGTGGAGTCATTTGGTAAAGCTCTACTTAGGGGACTGTCAATCAAGCAGCAATATGCTGTGTCTGGTAGGAAGAATACAGACAGGTGTCAAGAACTCCATGTAGTAGGCTCGTCCTGAAGTTGTCACGGAGAGATGAAGACATGAATGGAGGAACTAGTAAAGGTGGCCACCTTTTACTAGTTTACATTTCTGTTGTGTAAGCCACCCATGAGGAACAGTGGAACCCGAGAAACACCCCAGAGGTCACCTGGCTGAGCTTGGTGACCAGTTGACCATGTGGGGGGAGAAATGGAAGGAAGAGTCAGAGATGGCTCCGAAGCTTGTTCAGCCAGTGAATGATCTTGTCATGAATTTGAAAGAGGACAGTTCTATTTGGGAGTAAAAATGTTGAACTCACCTTAGGGCATACCAAATTTGATGTCTGATAGGCAAGAATTTGAAAAGATGGGTCTAGAACATGGGACAGAGATCGGAGTATATGACAGATTATTAAGTGAAAAGTTTTACTAAAGCCAGGCGTGGTGGTGCATGCTTGTAATCCCAGTACTTGGGAGGCTGAGACAGGAGGATCCAGATTCGCGGCCAGCCTCAGCTACTTAGTGAGGCTCTCCTCAACTTAGTGAGACCCTGTTTCAAAATAAAGAATTAAAAGATAGGGCTGGGGGTGTAACTCAGAGGTAGAATGCCCCTGGGTTCAATCTCCAGTACTGCCAAAAAAAAAAAAGTTTTACTAAGAGATTGAAGAGTCGTGTACTAGATGTTAGTATGACTGTGCTTTTGGGGTGGGACTATAGTTAATTTGTATTCTTTCTTTTTCCTTTCTTTGGCATTCTTAAAAATGCTTACCATGAGAGGGAGAGAAAGTGCGAGTATAAATGCTCTGTAAAATGCTGCTCACTCAGACTGCCTGGGTTTGGCCACCACTTCTGCCCTTTACTAAATATGAGCTTGAGCAAGTTATAGATTTTGGTGACCCTCATCTGTAAAGTGGGGATAAGGCTGGTGCCTACCTCAAAGGATTATTGTGAGCTTTACATAAGTTAGCAATGTCCAGACCATAGATCAAATTGTGGCACTTAGTAGCTGCTATGCAGTAGCTAGCTGTTATAGTGATTATTACTATATTGTATAAGTGATAATTGATTTATCTGTGTATGTCGTTTCTGGTCCCCCAAAGGATTCAAGTCTGCCCCAGGTGTATACAATGCAGAGAGATGCTTTAAACGAGGTGGGTGGGAAGGATGGCTGTTTTCTTCATGGTCCTGCCTTCTTTCTGCAGCACCTTCCATTGTGATGTTGTTTGCTGCCAGTTGAATTCTGTCTCTGCCAGGCCCAGCTTGGATCAGATCACTGCAGCTCCAGGCTCCCTGTTCTCCCCCGAGAGAATCCTACATTTTGTGCAGCTAGAATCTAAGGGACGGTCACGTGGCTGGTGAGAAGGTGGAGAGAGGACAGAGCTTTTGATGTGGGGGAGGCAGGCTGGGGAACGTGTCTCTTTAAGGACAGAGGCTCTGCAGGGCATTTGGAGGCCAAAGGGAAGCTGCCAGTGGAGACGGGGAGATGGAAGATGAGGGCAAGAGGGGATAATTGATGGAGGGAGTGCCTGGAGCAGGCAGGAGGAGATGGGTTCAAGAACACAGGTCTTTGAGAAAAAAAAGTTGGCCAAGTTTTTAAAACAGTCTTCATAAATCATGAGAAATAAAGCTGTCTACCCGTGCAGCCTCGCATGACCAGAATATCTCCTCTCTGTCTGCACCCACCCGAAGGTAAGTTAGGTCAGCTCTAAGCAGAACTAGAAGGTCTTTCAAAGTGTATCCTCTCTCTCCCTGGGCTCCTCCCCCTGCTTCCTGTCCCACACTAGTGGGGCCACCTTTCCCCATCTCTGGCCCCAGTGCCCCCCTGGGATCAGCCCCCCACCCCTGGCCCCTGTGCTCTCTGGGCCCAGCCCCCAACCCGGGCTCTAGTGGATGCTGATGGAAGCTGACCACGGGGCACACACTCTTGTGCATATGAGCTAGTATCCCCAGCACCTTTGCATCGCTATTCTCATAGGAGGAAACAAAACCCCAGAGAGTGTGGGCAAGGTCATGCAGACAGAAAGTGCAGAGATGAAATTAAAACCCAGGACTCAGGGGTGTGGTGGTGCACGCCTATAATCCCAGCACTTGGGAGGCTGAGATAAGAAGATTGCAGGTTTGAGGACAGCTTCAGCAACTTAGTGAAGCCCTAGCGAGACCCTGTTTCATAATAATAATAATAATAAAAAAGATGATAGGGATGGGGTGTAGCTCAGAGGTAGAATGCCCCTGGGTTCAATCCTCAGTATCAACAAAACAAAACAAAACAAAACAAAAAACAAAACACACCCCAGGACTCCTGACCCCAGGTCCACAGGCCTTTCTGCCTTCCCCCATGGAGTCTCCACCAGTTGTCTTGTGTGGCAGTGCTCAGGGCTGCAGTGTCCTCCTGCACCTGGTCTCCACCTGCGCCTCCAGGAGCTGGTGCTGGACCAGGGGAGCCTGCTCTTCCTAAGAGGGAAGACAGGTTTCAGGCCTGATGCAAGGTCTTGGTGCCCTCCCTTCCTTTCGTGCTCCACCCCTGACGTGTAGGATGTCATTTTCCCAGCTCATCTCAGTATCTTTGACGCTGTCTTTGAGTTCTGCCTGGGCGGTTCTCTTTCATCCTTGATCCCCAGCACCTGTGCTGCCCCGCACCCCAGGCACAGCTGCTTTCCTTTTCCCTTCACATCCCCACCAGCTGTCTCGTCCACACCCTCGGTGGGTTTCCCGCTGTCTTTTCGGACTGCCAGACCCATATTGCTATTATTATCCATCAACTGGATATTTCTGCCTTGATGACCCAGAGTCACTTCAACCCAGCATGTCTGAAAGGAAACCGACACTCCTTTGTCTCCCCACCCCATTCTGCTCCTTGCACTCCCTCATCCCTGTTTCTGTGGAAGGAACATCATGAGGTAATGATTGCAAAGATCAGAAGCCCGGGCATCCTACATCCCTGCCCACGTGTGTATCCAATAGGCGCCAAGTCCCACCTACCCCACATCCTGGGGACCTCTTGAGTCTGGATCCACCCTGACCACTGCAGAGCCTCGCTGCTCTCTAGTCCTGCCTCATATTGCTCCACCATCCATAGTGAAGCCAGTGATTCCAAATGCCATCCAAATCATGTCTCTGTCTCACTAAAATCCATCAATGGCTTCCCTGGCTTGGGCTTCAGTGTAGCTCATAACTTGAGGAGTTCTGCCCTTGCTAGAGATTTGAAGAAGAAACGGGTTGTCTTGTAGAAATAAACGAAGGCCAGCTGCTTGGATCACAGAAGAGGTGCTTCTAAGCCTCAGACCAGGGACATGCCGGAAAAAGGCCGTGGGCAACAGCTGGCCCGGGAGGGAGGGTTTGCCTTGCCCAAGCAGCGGCCTCACAAGAGAGTCATGGCTTTCAAAATGCCAGCACCTGAGCCCTTCATGGTCTATCCCAGAGACTCTAGTCCTCCAGCCTGGCAAAGAAAGTGACCTCCCGCCGGGCGTGGTGGCGCACGCTTGTAATCCCAGTACTTGGGAGGCGGAGACCGGAGGATCCGGGTTCTCGGCCAACCTCAGCTACTTAGTGAGGCCCTCCGCAACTTCGTGAGACCCGGTTTCAAAATAAAGTATTAAAAATAGGGCCGGGGGTATAGCTCAGAGGTAGAATGCCCCTGGGTTCAATCCCTGGTATAGCAAAAAAAAAGAAAGTGACCTCCCATTCAGGGCCCATTTCCTTTTCAAAACAGTAGCACGGCTTGAATGTCATCTGAAAACGATTTTGCAGGAAGGCTTCCTTATACGGACTTGAAATGCTCTCTAATGTTTTGTTTTTCAAACTGGCTGCTCCCGTGAGTAAAACCCGTACACAATTCCTATGTCTTTATAAACCCAATTTAGAAAGTCCGAGTGTAATTATTGTAAGTGGGGCAAGATCTCAGAGGGGCTCAGTCAGAGGCTGACAAAACGTACACAGATTCTTACAGCTATTGTGAGTTAAGGGAAATGACTTACAAAACATTTTTTAAAGTCTTTTTTGCCCTGCAGATCGAAACCTAAATGAAGAACTGCCAGCTATTGATAACATTTGCTTTTGTTGCATTTTTATTTTTCCCAATTTGCATAGGCTTCGTCTGACTCATTCCATCCAAAGAGCCAAATACAGCATCCCAGGCGGGTCCGAGGCAAGCCAACAAAGAGTGGCTGAATTTGATGTGCTGGAGACCTCTGACTCTCCAGACATCTTTCCCTCCAGCTGCAAATACCTCTGTCTAGAACTGACACAAGTTCTCCACCCCCATCCATTTAAGTAGAAATAAAGAGGAAGCTAAATTGGGCAGCTAGGTTGAGTTCTTTGAAACAAATGTCAATTGATTTTCATAAGTTTCTAAATTGCAGTATTCAGACAAAAGAGAAAACATTTCTGTGAAATAGCCAATATGTACATCACAAAAATTATATGTCTCTTAAATGGCTAGACAATTGTTAATTATATATTTAAGTGATTTTTTTGTAAGTTGTTTGAAAAGGCAATCATGAAAAGAACTTCTCACCTCTTTGCCAACTCTTGGACAGATAGGGATTCCTAGAATGAACATTTTCACAGAGAAGGCAAAAATTCCAAGGCTTATTTCTTGAGCATATTTTTTATAGATTGAGCTATATTATTATATGTCTATATTCATTGCTCAGATACTTAGATAATAAAAGAATTTAAAAGTCCACCTTGGTATGAATTTCTGGTTGTTTTAATTTAAGCATTTCACCTGCAATTATTCCACTACTTTACTTTTCTTTGCATATCTAAATTAAACCAGTGAATTCTTTAGATGTAATAGAATTTGATGATATAATAAATGTAAAAATTAATATGAAAATGAATTTGCATGAAAAATCTGAAGGTGAATAATAGAAATACTTGAGATGGGATAGAACATCCTTGTTGGTACCCAGGTAAACTCAGAATCATTCTCCTCTCTTTTTCCTCATTATACATTTGTTGTCAAGTCCAATTGATCATCAAGTTCAATGGATTCAAATACCTGACTTCCTCCCCCAACTACATGCTCCTTCCCTCCACTTAGACACCATCTCTTGCCCTAGAATTCATTGGCCTCTGAAGAGATCCATTAACTTTTAGACTCTGACCTCCTCTGAGCCTCATGCCCTACGTTGCCTGTTGTACATTGTCTTTCTGTGACCTGGATCTGACCTTTAATGCTTTTAAGGATGGGACATGAAATCTTCACCATGCATCAAGTGGTTCCCACCATCTTTGCAAGGGGAATCTTCCCTAGGCCCCATGATTCAGCTAAACTGATCATTTCATTGCTCCCAGCACACCATGCTTGTCCAGGGCTCTGTGCATCTGTACATGCTATTTTATTTGCCGGGATCACCCTCCCTTCTTTATTATAACACTATGCATCCCATACTGTTCATCCTTCAAGACCCAGGTAAAACATCGCCTAGCTAGTTTGAGAGAGTAATTGTTGCTCCCATCTTTTTGGCTACTACGGAATTTACACAGATCTTTCTTTTGTAATGGTTGGTTCCCTGGTATTAATTCCTCATTTTCTTTGACCAATAGCCTTCAACTTGGGGAACTGTCCTTCCTCTTTAGGAAATTGTCCTTCCTCCATTGTCAGACTGTTAAGATTGGATTGGCCCCACTGTCAACTCAAATGATAGGCTCTACTTGGCTTAAGTTAATCAGAACATCCCATTTTCCTGCTCCAGTGACCAAATCAAAGGCATCCAGTCAGAGTGAAGCCAGAATTTTACTGTGCTCACGATGCACAAAGGTCAGTCCTCCTCTAGGTTTAGTGGTGTGATGGAGTGAGGCTTGGATTCCTACAATCATCCCCAACAATAGAGAGAACTTACCCGAAGATCCCAATAGGCACAGTGAGGAAGAAGAGCTGAGAGAAGGAGCCTAGACACATCAGCATGAGCCCGAATCAGGTGAAGCCCGAAGCTCTTCCTACCTTCTGAACCATCCTTTGTGAACCCCCAAACTAACTATAAATTAAACTATCACTGACCAGCCAAAATGAACTAACTTTCTTTTGATTAAGCCGACATAGGTAAGTTTTGTTTACATTTATCTTTACATCTCAGTATATTACAGGGTACTGGGGGCATAACAGTTGTTCCGTAAACGTGAAAAGAATGAAAGGAAAGAAACTGTAGTTTCTCCTTAGTATTTTATTCTCGGTTATGTGAATAGCAATGCTGTCCTCCAACTTTTTAGATTTCAATCCTTTTGTGTCTTAGTTTTTGGACCAAGTACGGGAAAATGTGTCAATAAAAACAAAGGACTGACACGAGGGAAACAATCAGGCATTTCTATTTTCTCATTGTTTTTTTTTTTTTTACAAAGAGTATATCAGTAGATTTGCAAGATCGGATACTGTTCTTGGAAGGTACTGGAAATTGAGAAGTTCAAATGGTGAATCTGCATCTGTTTTAGGTGAAATAGTGTTAGATTCAAATTTTTTAAATTGAATTTATATTTGGCACCAGTTATCTTCTGTCTGTGTGTCCAGACCCGCTCCCCTCTGTACCAGCTCTCTGCCCCAGGAGACCGGCCTTCGTGGCCCACATGAATGGGAGCCTTGTCATTTGCTCCGGCCAGTGGAAACCCTGGACGTGAAAGGGGAGGCAGGGGTGAAGTTGGGTCTCCTTGCAGGGGGTCACCTCAGGCTGCCTGTCTCCTGGTGTTTAGACCTTGACAGTGGACTTGTGGCTTCTTCTTCAGCAGACTCTCCCCTCTTTCTGTGTTTATTCCCTCTTTGCTGTTGCCACTCACCCTGGGTTACTGCAGTGTCCCTTAAAATTCTTCTATACTTTTGCAAATAAACCTGTTTGAACTGCCTAATTTGAGTGTGCCATCTGTCTTCTGTTGGAAACCCAAATGATACATATATATTTCAGAAATAGAAAAATTGAACATGAACAGCACAAATCTAATGCTGCAACATGAAATACCATCTTTTAAGACTGGTGGAAGAATAGAACTATGTTAGCTGTGCCCTTAGGAAAATGACTAAAGGCACATTGGGGAGGGGAAAGGGTTGAGGGCTTTCTTGGTTTTATTTAAGCAGGTCATCCCACTGCTTAGCACATCCTTCACAGGATAACTCAGACTCACTTCAGGGAAGTTGAACAACTAGAACTATTTCTGCTAAGGAAGAAGAGAACAACAGCAAATCAAATTTGGGTGAAATGAGGTTAAAACTGGTACTACGGTGAGCCACAAAGAGGAAAAGAAATCCCCCAACAATTCAGTTACTTTTGGCCTTGGGATTTTCTTCTTTAGCGTAAATACCCTAAGATAATACAGACCAGGAGTTGTCTTTCAAAGTAAGGAGGGATAATTAGCTTTGCCTTGGAGGTTCCGTTATGTCAGAATAAATACATGGTGGCCTTAAATACTTTTTGTAGTACCAACTTCCAGTTTCCTTAGCTTTGCTGTGCTGAACCCCTATCTCATGCTTTGTTCAGGGCTAGGAGTGTCTGGGACACGGGTGGCTCCCACCTGTTCCCATTCCTGAGTGGCCTGTGGTCCCCTCTTCTCTGAGAAGTGTTTCTGGCTCTTCCCTGGCGTCTGTCCTTTGCCACGTCCTTCCTTTCTCCCTGCCATGCTTCCCACCCTTTGAGCAGGGCTGCGCCTCCGTCTCTGCTTGGCTCTCTCTAAAGTGCAGCTGTAGCGATGTGGAGTTAAAAATAACGACGTCTTGTGAGACTAGGAAGAAGGATGGGGGAGCGGGAAGCATGTTCATTAAGAGCTTTTAGAGTTCCGAATGCCCTTTCTGAGTCACTGACAGTCTTGGCTAGGAACATCTCTGACAACTTGGGGGTGGGGCGGTGTTCCTGTGTGGTACTCTGTGTTGTGAGGATTTATGTTAACAAGGAGGGAACAATACTCACCCCTGCTGTCAGCAAGCTGGAGTCCACCTTGTGAGCAAACAGAACAGACTTGTAATTCAGGTATCAGAGCAACCTGGGTCTTGACCTCCTGCCCTGGTACTGCACTGGCCACAAATTAGCCTGCACCCTCCGTGTGTCGGAGCGTGCTGTACACACACAATGGGCCACGGGTTCTGTAGGGAAACCTCCCGTACCAATGGGAAGTGACAGTCAAACCTAATGAGAGATCTCAATTACAGGATGTCTATTTCGGGTGTATAGTTTTCAAGAATACATAGTAACAGCAATGCTTAACAGGCAGAGATTCTTCATGCCCTGTTTTAATGGATAACAACCCAGGGTTCTTCATGCATTCAGTCCTAAAATAGGAATAAGACTTTGTTGCCTAAACTTCACAAAATCTTTAAGAAACACTCACTTTGAGAAGTAGAAGTGATCAGTGTAGTAATGAGGGTGTGTATGAGCCTAGTGGTACACAAAGAAGACCCAGTCTCTGGCTTAGTGGAAAGAGGGGCAAGAGCCAGAGAAGCTTCTGGAAGGAACGTGGAGGTTGGTGTTGGAATGGGGTAGGCATTCCAGGCAGAGCAATAGCATGTACAGGGGTACGTCAGTAGGGACTGTGCTTGTGTTAACGCACATCTTGTTTGGGGTTGATTCAAAATGGTGGAGAATGCTGTCCCTTAGGGAGAGGATACTGAAAGGACTCCTTTTTCTACAAAATGCTGATGCTCATTAATAGGCCAAAGCCCATGTCCATGAGCCTTAGTACAAGAGGGAACCCTTTGGAGAGAAAAAGAGATTGTCCAAATATTTCCTAAACATCAGTGATAGATGTTATGACTTTGGCATTTTAGATAAAAAAGACAACCACATGCATGTTAGTTTGTATGTAAATATCCTAAACCAGGGCTCACATGAGAACAGAGCACAGACTATCTGCAAAGTGTCACCACAGCAGAGACATAAGGAACCATGTCGCGTGGGATTGACAAGCACTCTCGTTGTCCATGCATCTGCAAGCCAATTCACCTCCCAGAGCTTATTCTCTTACCCAGGTCACAGAGCCCCGCCTCTTGTTCCCACCACTCATCACATAGTAACCCTTGTTCAGGAATGTCCAGAAGGGAAGCGCTCGGAGCAGATGCTGAAATCAATTTCTCACCACTCAGCTCCTCATTCCACATTGGAGAGCGGCTCTTGAAAAGGATCTTAAGGACATTACCTCATGGTTGTTTCTTCCAAACTGCTAAATTATCAGGAGCTGATCCCCTTTTCTGCACAGTTCTGCTGTTCGCTGAGTGCCTGTTGAGTCATGTTGGGTTATTAGATCAAACAACTGAGGCATGGCCGAGCCCTGGGTGCTGGGCTGAGGGCACGGGTGGCTCCAGGGTGTGCCTGGTGTGCCCCTGCCTTCCCTTGCTTTGTTTTAAAGCTTGCTCTTGTTCCGTGGAGCCAGTTGCACTCCATTTTATTTTGGGAACAGAATTTAGGCCTGATCTAAATGTATGCAGATTTCATCCTTAGTTTCCACACTGTCCTGGATTGTATCAGTGATTCAGAACATCTGGGTGATTCTCCCCAGGTTCTTTTTGCTGTTTCTGGAGGTCAGAGGGCTAGAAAATATGGAGTCTGCTTCCCCACAGGCAGCTATAAATCCCAATATTTACAAAATACAAAATATGAGCACGATATGAAGCAGTAGTGCCAGGCACTGTGCTGACAGCTTCCTGTTAACTAAAGCGGCACCACCCACCATCAGACCCAGTCCAGAGACCATCCTAACTCACAGGAGCACGTGGTCTCCGTGGATCTAGAAGCAGGCCTTCTCACCCAGGCCCTGTGTTCCTTCTACTCCTGCAGAGCCACGCAGTGGGCTGTAGGCTGGCCCAACGGGTGCCTGTGTCTGGAGCCTGCTCCTTAGTCCCTCTAGGCTGTGTGCTGCCTTTCTAGAAACCTCCCTCCCATTTTCAAATTCCCTTTGTTCTTTGCCTGCTCAAAGACAACATGGGGTGGAAAAACAAGTGGGTGGGTATCCCTTAAAGTATGATTTACCACAGGGTTAGGTCCAAGAAGCAGGTTGAACAAATGCAAAGATAGCTAACTAGCTAGCTAGAGAGAGAGAGAGAGACAGAGAGAGAGAGAGAGAGAGAGAGAGAGCAATTCCTTTGTGAATGATAATGAAATCATTGTGGTCAGGCTGTATTTGATGTCAAACAAGGGGAGATTTGAGACAGTCCTCAGTATGTGTGGGCAGAGAGAAAGGGGGCACCAAGGGGCACGTTTCATATGAGAGGATAGAGGCGATCACTCAGGAATAAGAATCAAACTGTACTTCTTAAAGAAACACCTTATTCTGAGGACCATGGATCAAAGAAGGAGAACAGGGAGAAGAGTCACAAAATGCAGTGCTGATTAGAAATTGTCTTCAATCTTTGCTTACTCCCTGATGCTTTCCAGAAAACCTGATTTTTTGAGTGATTGTCTACAGTGACTAGTATTGGTAATATGCAGACATGCATTATTTTTAGACATAGAGTCAATGCCATGAGTTGTCAGCTGCTGCCTCTTCTGGATCTTGTCAGAAGGTATGGATGCTTTTCAGCCCTAATGTGATTGATTCAATCCGAAAATCACCCAGTCAGCATCCTCAGAGAGTCCAGAATTGCGTGGTGTAGAAACCCACAAATTCAGTATTAGGAGTGTTGTGTGAGTGGGGAAACGGAGTGTTTTGCTACCCGAGACATAAAATGGAAACCTCATTAAAAAATCAAAGTCTACAAAGTTCCTGTCATTGCCCCCACTCTTGGGGAGATGGAGAGACCTGTCAGCTCAGGGAAGGTGGTCACCTGCGACTTCAGGGCAGGGCATCCATTGGGTCTTAGTCCAACCACAGGCTGCGTAGACTCAGGAAACTGCCTTGCCATATTCTTGAATGGCAGCAGGATTAAATTATTTTAACAAGCTCCCACAGCTCAACTGAAGCCAAGACTAATTTCTCAGAAGCTCAGATCCAGTCATATCTTCCCAGTACACATGAGAAGTAAAAGTTGAAAAATTCATTCTCGTCACCTGGGGATAGCGGGATGAATCTGTTTGCATGAACACATGAAGTTGTCGCTCACCATAAGCACAATCTTAAAACTCCAGTCTTCTAGAAAGTACAGTGTTCCTTGGCAACTTGTACTCTTCTCTCTGCCTCTGGCATTATTACTCTTTCTGTAAACCCATTAACTATCAGTTAACTGTTTAGCGGCAGTCATAATTATTTTAAAAGTGATATATTATAATTGTTGTCATTTTTGAGTGCTTCTTCTAGTACAGGCATTGTTTTATACATCATCTCATTTACTCTTTATAACAACTCTGAGAAGCAAGGACTATCTGCCCATTTTTGAGATGAGAAAAGGGAGGCTATACAAGTTGGGTAATGAGCAGAGCATAGCTCAGATAATCAATGGCAGGGGTGGGAATCAAACAAAACCCAGACCTTTGACCTGTACACTAGGCAAGGCCTAAGCCATGGGGAGTCCATCTGTGGCCACGATCATTGCTCAATTCAATACACATTGAATGACCACCGACGATGTGTCCAGTACCATCCATAGTATAAGGGTCCCAAGATGGACAAATTTAGTTTCTTCTCAGATGGAGATTATACCCTATCAAAGGAATTAACCTGGATGTTCCAGTCAATATAACAAAACACGTCATATTTGCACACAAGTGGAGGCCAGGCAGAGGCATTTTGAGCCCTGAAGTAGTACAGATGAGTTTTGACTTGGCGGTGGGGGTACAGGAAGGGATTAAGGAAAGTGTAGGAAAGGTGGTATCCTTTCTTTTTTTTTTTTTTGCGGTACTGGGGATTGAGCCCAGGGGCATTCTACCTCTGAGCTACACCCCAGCCCTATTTTTTTTTTTATCCTTTATTTTGAAACAGGGTCTCACTAGGTTGCGGAGGGCCTCACTAAGTAGCTGAGGCTGGCCGCGAACCTGTGATTCTCCCGTCTCAGCCTCCAAGTACTGGGATTACAAGCATGCGCCACCACGCCGGGCTAGGTGGTATCCTTTCATTTTCATCTTGAGAGACCACCAAGCTCTGATCGGTGGTAGAAAAAGAAGGGATTCCATATGGAGGCTGCAGTTTAATTGAAGACCCCAAAGTGAGGAAATGCACAGGGTACTCAGGGCTCCAGCAGTAGGGGCTGCCTGGGAAGAAGGAAGGGACACGGGGTAAGAAGCTGGGCTGGGCTGCGAGTGGCCCCAGTGCCAGCCTTGGGGTTGTCTAGGATGGGCGCCTGGGAGATGTATCGAGGAGGGAGGGTACATGATGACATTTTTCTGTGGGAGAGGGAAGCTCTCAGGGTTTGTCGGCTGGTAGTCAGCCACACACTAGGCTGAAACACACAGAACTGTTGACATATAGCCTGGCTTACAAAAAATGATGAGTTCATATGGCCAAACCTAACACATTCTGAAAATTTGTTTCTGGCTCTGGAAAAGTCCTTGCATGTAGTAGTGTGTGGCCATACATTTGAGGTCTCCTGGCCCTTGGAGGACCTCAGAAGAACTACTGGGGTTTACTGATATTTTGAATATCTTAATTTAGCCAAGTCAGTGAAATAAAAATTTATTTATTTTGAGGTTGAAATTTAATTAACCTAGAATGGCAACCCTGCCTACTTCATGGTGATCTGAGGCTCTGAGTGGCTGTTGATGAAATCGCTGAATTTTCTGGTGTCTGGAGGGAGGAGAGTAGATGGGAAATGAAGATTAAAGATGGCCTTGGGTGGTAAGAACCACTGGCTGCTGAGAATTTCCCCCCAGAGCTAGCATGAACCTCAGCCTGCCATGTTTCTAAGCAACCTTATGTGGCCTAGGGCCTGTGCTTACATTTCTTCATCAAATGTTTCCTGAGAGTCTAAATAGTTCATGAACATTTCCAGACACTCGGGATATGGTTGGAAATAAGTCAGATATATTTGTATATCTGGTTCTTGGGTTTTCAGCCAAAACCGGAATTAATAACAGATGATAAAATCATTGTTCAGAATGATTATCTAGTGCTAAGCCTGTGATCAAGACAAAACAGATTCTTTGGGAGATAGGATGGGGAGAAGGAAGATCTGATGTTTGTCAGGGTCTACTTAGTGCCAGACCCTGAGCCACTGGTTCCCCATCTCCTTTAGTGCCTCCCACCTCTGGTGCTGGGTCCCTGTTTCACAGATGAAGAAATTCACTCTCAGAGAGTTGGGGACATTTTTGTTGGTTACCTGGAAGGAGAACGGTGTAGCAGGTCTTTTTGCCCAAAGCCTGAGCTAGCTCCCTCAGCATCCCCAACATCAGGTGATTTTAGAGTTCTGCATGAAGAGCCTGGAGGCTCAAGGTCCTGTTTGTCCAGGGATTTATTTTCAACTTGGATGGAAGAACAGTATAATCATAACCACTTGTTGACAATGGCAACACACAGTAGAGATAGAATTAGAGGGTCAAGGCCAGGCGACTGCTGTTTGTTGAAGGCATGAAAACAGCATTTCAAACACGAGGTAATGATGCTGTGGCTCTCCCACTAGTCAGACTCTAAGACATTGCTGCCTCTGGAGAAAGAATGATGATGTCGTTCAGAGTCAGCAAAGATAATGCTCGGTTGGTCCCAGTTCTGATGAGCTTGTAGAAGCTGCAGCCCAGAAGTTGCAGTATTAACGTAGGTGCTTTTCAATCCCAAATATGTTAACAACAACAAAAACGTTGACATCATTGAAAGCTTCGTTTCACATTATGTTTTGTGACAGATGATCAGGAAACTGGAGGAAAAGAGGCAAACATTTTCATTTCCTCGGTTTAACAAATGACTTTCTACAGATGTGAGTAAAAGGGCCTGTCATTGGGCTGGGGTGTAGCTTGGCAGTAAAGCACTTGCCTAGGGTCCGCAAGGCCCTGGGCTCAGTCCCCAATACCAGGAAAAAGAAAAGAAAAGAATCACTCCTGATGGGTCAGTCCATCCACAATGAAAGATTTCTGTTCTTTTTAAAAATCACTGAAAGCTGGGCATGGTGGCACACGCTTGTAATCCCAGTACTTGGGAGGCTGAGACAGGAGGATCGCAGGTTTGAGGACAGCCTCTGCAATGTAGCAAGACCTTGTTTCTAAACTAAAAAAAAAAAAAAATAGGGCTGGGGGTGTA